>JABAJV010008864.1:0-14415 GCA_018854895.1 Tricholoma furcatifolium | reverse complement strand
CTCAGTATATGCGCACGAATATTGGAATGATGCTACTCACAGGCAGGGACGGTGACGACAGCGTGAGTGACCTTCTCACCGAGGTAAGCCTCAGCGGTCTCCTTCATCTTTCCAAGAACCATGGCCGAAATTTCTTCCGCGGTCTGGAAGTAAGTTAGTTCGAATTCGGGCATGGAACATTCAAGTCACGTACGAAGTCGCGCATATCTCCCCTGTGCTTGACGGTAATGGCAGTCTTGCCGTTCTTCTCCGTAACCTTGAAGGGCCAGTGCTTCATGTCACGCTTAACATCGGGATCATCGACCTTGCGGCCAATGAGACGTTTTGCGTCGAAAACAGTGTTCTCGGGATTAGAGTGGTGGGCGTTCTTGGCAGCGTCTCCAACACTGTGAAAGAAGTTATAGGGTCACTGATATTGAGCAGGTTAAGATATCACGTACAGACGCTCCTCGTCAGTGAACGAAACCCATGAAGGAGTAATACGGTGTCCCTGGTCGTTGGCAATGATTTCCACCATGCCACCACGTTGAACACTGTTTGTACCGTAAGCCTCAATCTAATTTTCAGTTGCAGAGAACACTGACCCAACACAAGAGTATCTGTATGCGAAGGTGGGAATGTCAGATTAAATGTTGCAAGTGAGAAATAGATCCTACGTTGTTCCCAAATCTATACAACATGTTTGTGAGCAGGTAGGCAGTTAAATGCTATGGTTTGAAGACGTACCGATACCAATGACTGTACCATATTCTGACTTGGACTCCTCAGCCTTTGCAGCGGGGGCCGTGAAACAGGCAAGGGCAACCAATGCGAAGAAACCTAATGAAAGGGAGGAGAAGAGGCGCCTTGTTGAGCGCATTGTAGGAGGAGCCATGGTGGGCGAAGTGGTAGTCTGATTGAAAATTCTCGATCCAACTATTTATTTCGTTTTCAATCCGTGACGTGTCAGTAGACGTGGCTCGCACGTGACTCATTTCCCACAAATCATTGCCTCCTCCAACGTTCAACCTGTCACCCCGTCATTTCTTCCCTTATCCGACGTGGCATTTAACTTCGACGTGGCATCTCCAATCATACCTGCTCTGCATCGGCACCTGAACGACCTTTTCCTTGAATTTATCTTTTTCTATGTTTTCTACTTAGGCGCTTGCTTTTGATCCGGGGATAGCCTCTGAAACGTGTTTGGCTGCTAGTGGCGCTTTAGTGGCGATGCTGATATACGTACCCTTGTCGCTACGGGGTTGGACGGAACTTGAGCCCTCCAAGGGTCTATGCGCCACCTGTCCTCCATGACCGTTTCGCAGCATCATCGTGTCTGGTCATTGACTGCTCAAATGGGTTGACTGTAATGTACATACTATGCTCAATATCTAAGTCACATTTCGATGACGCGTCACTCCACACCTTTTGCCATTATCTACCACCACGGTAGGGGCCCTATCAGCCTTGCAAACTAAACCACTACGGTGCAGGCGAAGACGAGAAATATAGCGACTACCAAGCAGCGTTGGCGACGTCTACTAGGGTTATAGCAAGTGAATTGTAAGCATTAGTCGTGTTGAGGGAGGGGGCGGGTTGGATGAGGGTGCTGGGAGCGTTGGGTGTTGCAATGAGGGTCCGATGAGATTTGGTTCGGTTGTCTGACTTCAGGACTTGGATCATGTTGACCATTGACCATCGACCACGTCATTCAAAGATTATTGCCATGGCCTGCTCGTGATGTACTGACAAAGGTAAGTCGTGCCTGCGTGCTTTCGCTTTTGCCCGTGCTTATGACATAACGCGAATGGCAGAACAGCTGCCAAGTTTGCAAGTTTCATCGCCCTGGAATGAACATCGGACATACACCATGTCAAGCATCGACGCACTGTGTCTTAAGCTCTTCACGGTACAGCTATTCGTCGCTCAAGATTGGATCGCATACTAAATACTTAACTTAGGTATCTTTCTCGCATTAAAGCCCACCCGTCAGCTCCGTTCCAAGCTTGAAGGCTTAAGAGGCGCGCACGGAGATTGATTTTGGCGTGAATGGGGGTAATGAATACACGCTTGCCTATGCTTTCTACGACAACGCTGTGCGCGTGGGCATTATCAACAGCGTCCTACAGGTCCGTCCCACAGTGATCTGGAAGCACAGATTTCGGAGACCGAGTACGAGTCGAGTAAGTATACCTTTTCTGTTCTGCGAATGCTTGGTTTACATCCCACATATATCTACTGGCAGCTTCGGTATTGCAGAAGACGAATATTACACGGGCGGGTCAGGTAACTCGTTCCCTGTTTTGTATCTTGTTCCTCGTCCTCACTATTGCTGGCTAGACATTGGGTGTCATCTTCTCGTCAGACGATCGTCTTACAGGGACTGAGAACCTCACGGCCATTCAATGCCGTCTCTTGCACTAGTCTTCCACACAGATACTTCGATTAACACAGATACTTCGATTAACGAGCTAGGAGCAGCGGCGACAACAACGTTTACAGCGACTGTTCAAACACGTACCCCCACGGTTCGTCTTGCGGTACTCGCAACGTCCAACGGTGACTATCAGAGGACGCTTGGAAGTACAAGCTCTGGAAGCACGAATTCTGCGAGGTTACCCATGAGGCGGCACTGGCGAACTTTCGCACTGATAGTAAAGCTGGTGCTCATAAGCCCTGTTATGAGGTGGTAGAAGTATTGCGAGACCAAGTTCTCGCAGGTATATCGTCTTAATTTTGCTCAACACTTCCATCGCTCTTATTCAGACGCGAAAGTGCTCGTCATTTTAAGCCTTGTGACATTAGTCCTTAGGCATGGACAAGACATCTGAAATCACCTTGACAGACATCGCACGAACTTTGATGACATGAGGAATGTTCGCAAAGCAGAGGAAGTCGAAGATCTCCTTTCCCAGGCGCAACAAGTTAAGTCCGTCAAGGACGCTTGCTTTCCCACTGCTCTCTAAGTATCCTTCTCTCAGTGATAGACACGATCAACACGGTCTTTCGATTCTACGAATAGACTGTCGGAAACAACTAGCAACTATGTTGAACGCCTCTTCAATGAAAAACGTGAGGCCAAATGAAACGCACAGGTACACACTTCATAACCAGTACTAGGCTTTTCTCTCGGACTCCTTCATCATCATCCTCGTCCCTAAGACCCAAGTCACCCTTACATCAACACCCAATCACCACAGTTTCCTTCCCAGACTAACCAGTTTCAGTGGTTTCGAGGATTCCAGAGCGAACGTCTTCTGGCTGGACCTGTGGGTGTTATGCTACAGGTTCAACACGGTTGGATAGCGAAAGTGCAGATCTCGCCGGATATAATTTCTTAGGGTGAAAAGAATGCAGTGATGTGAATGCTATTTGGGCAGATATGAGGACATGGCCCAATCAAGCTCCTGGGGAGATTATACATATGCAAGGAACCTTTCCGTGAAGTAGTCGTCAGGATATGTGAGCAAATATAGACGTGCCCCAAGACGTGCCACGTCGACCCTTTGCTGATCAACCTACCAACATTTCAACTTAGCGTGACTACTCAACACGCACGCGCTTTCGCCTCCAACAAGAGCCACGACCCAGAGACCTCTTTGTCATCGCCGCTGCCGCTTTTCCGTTCGTGGAAAAGGAATTGGATGGGAATGCAGATCAGAAATGCGGTGGGTGGGGAAAGAAATCGTACGTAGTCACAAGCAGAGCCTTGTCTTCATCAGCACGGGCCCGGCCTGCTCGAAATTGGGTGACGCAGAGTGAGTAATAGCTTTGTTCAATACCATTCAATCATTAGTACGATAGCCAATGACCAGAGTCTCTTGTAGGGAACGGTTTACGGTTGATGTGAAAGTCGAAATGTTTTCTTGGCTATGTCCCTTGCCTTCATTCCGACTCCGTTCTTTCCATAAATAAACGAAGCTTTCCTGTTGATCCTTGGTTTAGTAAGTAATACCATAGACGGCTCTGCTGATTGTTGCAATAATAAATACAGATTTTCATCTATGTGAACGAGGTAGATGATGCTGAAAGCGAGACCGAGAAAACACGCTGATGTTCATATCTGAATCTCTGAATCGATCCTGTTATGGGCCTCCATTGTTTTCCTGTCTTTGAGACAGCTGAATTGCAGTCGCGGTTTCGTGGATCCCGGTCACGGAGAAGGGGCCGTGGATCAAAGCAGTTACGAAGGTGGGATAGGCAATCTAACCAGAGAGGGTGGAATTAGAAGAGCAAATTGGAAGACTGTAAAAGGAGTATATTTACTGATACAGCGTAAAACGCATTGGTGTAGATATCGGAGGAAGCTGAGTACAATCATACAAAGTGTCACCTGGGTTCCTCTTGATAACAAGCTCCGATACCTGTGAATACCCAACAGCTGTGAGTGAGGGTGACACAAGTAACAGAAAGAAAGGTTCAACTTGACGAGGTCATATATAGTTAGGAAGGTAAGGGGGACAAGAAATCCTTATACGATCCTTATCAGTGTCTTATGAAGTATAAGCTTTGTGGATGAGCAGACCCACCATATATGATAAAGTCAGGGAGCTTCAATTGAACGTTTTGCCAGATACCAACGCCGACTCCTTGGAGGATAGCACGCTCTTCTGGGGTCATGGCGAAGAACAGTCTTGGGGATCGAAGCTCTCCACAATCTCTTTCAATTTTATACCACTCGTCCAGAGGGCCAAATTTAGTGTGGGGGACACGTTGCTTGAAGAATCATGACCGACAGTGCACTGACAGATGAAATCAGCACGCGCAACGCGATCTCAGCCGACGAACAACAGGGAAACTCGACCGTGCAATATATAGCTGGGGGGGGGGCTGAAAATAAGATGGCACAGAACCACCGTTGAGCTGCGACCGGGACCTCGTCTTGCCTAGAACCGCGGAACTTGGCTTTTGTCGAGTTCATAAAATTCTCACGAGTGAAACACCATATACGGATGGGAACGAGACTACCTCTCCTCTCAGGCTATCTTCATAAAATGGGCCCACTTGACATCATCGAATATCAAACTGAAAGCAATGTTTAGGCGGACCTCCTTGAAATCAAGAATGGAGTACATCTGTGTTCTCAATAGAACCCCCTCTATCTTCATAAAATTGGACTTCAGATGAAACTCGGAAGCCATATTGGCAAGATGCATATGGGCGCGCGACTTGAAATCAAGATGGTCATGGATGGCGCGCACGTAGAGCTGTGACCGTGGGTACCACAGCACCTCTTAACACATCCACTTCACTCAGCTTTGATCCACTTGCGGCAGTCTTGAGAGAAGATATATGCCGCAGAGTACACTTGGGGGCTTCGGGGTCTTAGGGTCTTTCCAGAGATGTGCAGCAACGGGACAGGTATCCTCGGCCACCTGTCGGCCCCCTTGGGCTTAAGCCAACGCCTGGGGCTTCCCCCCAGTGAAAAGCCAATAGGGCGGAAAAGAGACAAAACGAGTGAAATCGACTCTGTATTTGCAACCGTTACAGCTCAATATTGTTGACGTCAAACTCTACATGTTCCCATTGTTCAATCGATGTATTTGCTCTACCTCTTCATCTTACAACGTACTCTTACGCTAATACTACAAGCCGCAGAAATCAAGAATAGTCAAAATATTAACGCATCGTGTTCGCACTGAGGTGCACTGGAGGCGCACTGGAATTTCTTCGGGCACTGGAAAAGTTAGGTGCCCCTCAAGGGCCCAGGTCGTCCCTTCAGCTCTTTCATCTGTGCGGCGCCGCGCCAGTTGTTCTAAAATGTACATCACACGTACGTGAATACCATGGCCTTCGGGAAAAAAGAATCCTCACCTTCTGGCAGTCATCTGACGCGCCAGTCGCATCCCAGTATCATGCTCATGTTACGTACGATACATAGTCTTATTATTGGGGATGGTGCACGGCTCCGAGGTTGGCAATTGGGCTGGGCATGTAGCGTTTACAGCGGTCCCAGTCAACAAAATAGGTACAGTAGTACTGTAATACAATGATCTTTTGATTATCACCGCGTATGCCAGTGGAAGAGACTCGAGATACTAGCGTTCGTGAAGCCATTGTAGAGATGGGCGTGGGCGAGGAAGTCGTCGAGTGGCTGGGATGAGCACGAAAAAAGAAGCATCACACGTACCATAGTCGTGGTTCCGGCTAACCGCTAGACGCAGCGATGATGCACACGCGCTGGAAAATTTTAGCGGTCATGGGTCATGGGTCGTGGTAGCGTGCGCTGGTGTGCAAGTGTCAACTTAGTCAACGTTGCAACTTGAGATCTACTTACATAGACGAAGACGATGACGTCAGGGAATGATGAATGCGCCGTGTCCCTGGCTCTGGCATTCCTGTATTATGGAGGATAGTTGACGTTGCATGGAGGCCCGGGTGGGTGCCAGTCGGGTCGGTGAGTGATGTCAGTGCTAAGCGCTAAACGCTAAACGCCAACCTCGTTAACGTTAACGTTAACGTTCGAGCAGAGATCCACCCACCCATGGCCACCCGCCGAGTCGGATGCCTATCGGGGCGCACAGTGCCCATGATGTCGATGTCCCACTGGCAGGCGTGCGCACTGCGCAAGTGACTGTCGAATGGACGGCCGACTGTGAGATTATCGTGGTATTCTGAGAGATGGATCTGTCTGTCATAGAAAGTTGACCAGTACGTTCGGATTTTCATTCATTCATCGTTTTGCGCGAGAGCGTGCGTGCGTAACGTTAACTGGCGGCCGAGCCGGTGAGGTCGAACGGTGGGCGTGCAGCTCGTGCATATCGTATCGTGCTCTAGCTGCACTGAGTTCTTTGGCATGCCCTGTGAGTATGGGAATTAAGGAAATGGCCCGGGCAAGCTTGTGGCAAGCCATCTCAGCGCGCGCCCGCCGCCAAGAAGAGCCCAAACAGGCTACATAGGACGTGCGATGTAGGTGGTAAAGCCGACCGACGCCCAATCGACCCTCTGTTTATCGTTTATCGTTTATCGTCCAGTTGCGTGCCGTGGTCCGTGGATCGTAATAGTTTTTGGGGCTGCGTTATGCGTTACGGTCCGGTTGCCACATTACAGTCCGCTACAGTAGTTGGTTGGGATGGGTGTGATGTGATTGATATGATATGATATGATATGATACGATATGATCAGACGAGAAAATCTTCTTCTTCAAAAGAAGCATCAGGATTCAATATTCAGGATCACTGGCATACTACGTACACGGACACGGACCACAGCATTGGTTCTGGTTCTGGTTCCGGCACGGGAAAAGGCAAAGGCTAACCGCTATATATATGCATATGCAACGAAGCGAATCTGCGAATCTGCGATGACCACGCGCCACGCGCTAAGAAATCTTAGAGGACATCATGGGTCACGGGTCACGGGACATGGGACATGGGACTGGTTAGCGTGCGCTCAGCCTCGCTGGTGAGAAGCGTGCTGCGTCAAGCTTCAAGCTTTCAAGCCTCAAGAAGACGAAGGCGGTGACGTCATGCGTCATGCGTCATGTATCGTGGAATGACAGAGTGCGCCGTGCAACCGGGTCTGGGTTGCCTGTGTCAGTGGATGCATCGATGAAGCTTGAAGCTTGGAGGGTGCTTAGGTGACGTTACACAGGCGATGTGCGATGTGCGATGTGCGATGTCGCTCGCCTCGGTTGAAGTTCGAATAGAGGTTTACGGCCACCCGCGGTGCATCTAGTCTGGCAGCCCCACCGAGTCGGATGCCTATCCGCGCGCACTGTGCGCAGGGGCCCAGCTCGAGGTCGTGGCCGTGGTAAATTTTGAGCCACGAGCCATGATGCATGATGCATGATTATCGTGGTATCTGGATCCTGGGAGAAGACCTGTCATAGAAAGTTAAAACAGTACTTGATAGTTTTTTCGCGGCTCCCGGTGTGTCGATGGAAGGAAGTTGAGAGATATCGATGAGGGTGCAGCTCGTGCATGGATTCTATTGCAATGCAGACGTAGCGTGTTCCGTGTTCCGTGTTTTGTGTTTTGTGTTCTGTACGCCGTGGAAGTCGAAGAGCCAGAGCCTGGATCCAGGCATGTGGTGCGGTGTGTGAATGAGCGTGGGAACGTCAGCCAATTGAAGTAAAACAAGTGACATGTCGCCAAACCCATGAGATTTCGCCCAAGTCCAAGTGGATGGACATGGACATGGACATGGCGTCTGCGCCGGACACTGTAGTAACCCCAGCAGCAGGAGCACCACCACACAACAAAAACTCCGGCTTGGCATTAGGCTATGCGTTGCACCGCGACAGACTGTGAGTACTTGACTATCCATCCCCTTTTTCCTTCCCACCTCCACCACCACATCCATCCATCCATCCGTCCGCTCATGCTCACACCGTACCCAAGGGAATACCACCTCACGGTCCGCCAGGAGCCCAAGCAGGCGAGGATGTGCGGCATAGGAGGCAAGGCCGACCGGCGCCCCATCGACCCCCCGCCCATCGTGCAGCTGCGTGTCGTCGACCCCGCCGCCGCGGGCGGCAGTGGCAGCGGCAGCGGCAGCGGGAGGAGGCGCACCACCTCGATCGGTGCTCGGCATGGGCGGGGGGCTCGAGATGGGGATGGCGAGCATGGGAGCGAGGACGATGGGCCGGGAGGAGGGGAGGACGACGATGATGATTTTAGGTGCGTTGCGTTGCGTTGTGTCGTGTTGTGTTGCGTGCAAGGGTCAGTGGGGTGCTGAGATAAGTGCTACAGGGAGGATCCGCATACGCACGAGCACCCGGGGGACTTGACGGGCTACGCACGCAGTTTCTTGCAGAATCCGTATTATTTCATGTTTGCGAGTTTGGCGAAGCCGGACGATGACAAGGAGCTGCATTGGCTCAAGGTGCGTTTGGTCTACGTCGTTCATGTTATCGCTATTGATTTAGTGCTTTGCAGGACGGTCGAACGAGGTGCACGACTGGCTCGGTCGTCTCGTCGCTCTACCATCTCAAAGACCCACAACACGGCAACGAAGGTACGTTCACCCCCCCTCTCCTATTCCCCATCACCCTGCTCACCTCGCTCACCCCACCTCTCACCCCACCCCACAGACGCAGGCTTCTTCGTCTTTCCCGACCTCTCCGTGCGCACCGAAGGCTCCTACCGCCTCAAGCTCTCCCTCTTCGAAGTAGTCGGCAACCAAGTCCGCCACTGCAAGTCCATCTACTCCGCCCCGTTCTACGTGTACACCGCGAAAAAGTTCCCGGGGATGGAGGAGAGCACGCCGCTCTCGTGTTCGCTCGCGGACCAAGGTATCAAGATCCGCATCAGGAAGGATATTAGGCAACGGAAGAAGGGCGGCGATGCTGGGGCGTCTGCGGATGGGGTGGGAGGAGGGGGAGGGGAGGACGAGAGGGACAAGGCGAGGGAGAAGGAGCGCGCGATGTTGCCCCCGTTTGCGGGGGGGAGCGTGCTGGGGGACACGAGGCGGCACGACGACGATCGTGATCGCGATCGGGAGGACGAAGAGGAGGACGAGGACGAGCCGATGGAGGACCCGCCTCCGCCTCCGCCCCCGCCTCCGCCACCCCAAGCACCGCCACTCGCCCTGTCCCTCCCACACCCACACCCACGCATCACGAACCCCACGACGTCCTTGCCCCCGATCGACCACTCACACTCACACTCACACTCACACTCACACTCACGCGAATCGACCCCCGGCCGCCGCCCACACAAGCGCGCGCGCCTCGACCGCGACCGGGAAGACCACGTCCCGTCTAGACCATCGTCCACGAACCCGAACGCGGCCCCGCATCCGCAGGTGGGCATCGGCGTCCCGCTCGTGGGCGCGCCCGTGCCCGTGCCTCAGCAGCACCCCTGGCCCCCGCCGACGATGGACCCGGGCGTGGGTTCGGCGGGGGCGGTGATTCCCCCGCCGGCGGTGGGTGGTGGTGGGAGTGCGGGTGGGAGTGCGGGTGGGACGCCGGAGGTGCAACCACAGCAGGGACAGGGTGAGGGGATGAGTTTGGCGCAGAGCCAGGCGCAGACGCAGACGCAGACGCCAACGCAAACCCCAACGCAGAGTCAGAGTCAGGCGCAGGGTCAGACGCAGACGCAGCCTCAGCCTCAACCTCAGGATGTTGCGCTGCAGCCACAGCCACAGCAGCAGCAGCAGCAGCAGCAGCCGCAGCAGGCGGGGTATGTGACGTATGAGCATCAACATCCCCTGCACCCGCACGCGCCCCCACCACCGCCGGCGTACCAGCATCCACATCCGCATGCGCATGCACATCCGTATCAAGGGTACCAGGCGCCCCATCCGGGTGCGCCTGTTCAGCACGGGCACCAGCACCAGCTTCCCCCGCCGCCGACACATCAGCATCAGCATCAACCGCAACCGCAACCGCAAACTCAAACTCAACATCAGCAACAGCAACATCAACCTCAGCATCCTCAGCATCCTCATGCGTCGCACACACAGGCACAGGCTCAGCCGCCTTTGCACGCACACGCACACGCACCCCCGCATACGCATCCGCAGTACGTCACGTACGCCCCTGCCCCGCCGCCGCCACCGCCGCCGCCGCAGTGGCAGCCGCCACAGCATCAGCACCAGCAGGTGTACGATGCGTATGGCGGGTATCACGCTGCTGCGCCACCACCTGGGCCTGGGGCGCAGTACGCGCACCCACAGTATCAGCACCACCCACACACGCAGCAGGCGCAGGAGTACGCGCACCCCCAGCAGCAGCAGCCTACGACGACGCAGGGGCAGGCGCAGTACGCTGCGCACCCACAACCACATCCGATGTCGGCGCCGATGACGATGCCGGTGCAGGTCGGGATGCCCGTGACGATGCCAGTGGGGATGCCCCCGGCCGTGGTGGGGGGGCAGTATCATCAGTATGCGCCACCTCAGCATGTGTCGGCGACGCACCCGCAGTACATCGCGCCCCCGCCGTACCCGCCGTATCCGCATGCGCATGCGAGGTACGACTACCCCCCGCCCCCGCCGGCGCATGGGCATGGGCATGGGCATGTGTATGCGCCACCGCCACCGCCCCCTCACGGGCACGGGCACGGGCATGGGCATGGGTATGCGCAGCAGGGGTACTACGATCCTAACCCCCCGCCACCTGCACCTGCACCTGCACCTGCACCGGGGCAGATGTATGCGCCGGCGCCGCCTGGCGCTGGGGTCCCTCCCGCTGTGAGTGCGAGTGCGAGTTCGAGTTCAGGCGCGAATGCGAATGCGAATGCCAATGCCAATGGTAGAGGTGGGAGGAGCCCTGCCCCTGCCCCTGCTCCGATGGGTAGGGACCGAGACGGCGCGGGCGACGAGGGGGATGGACAGGGACAGGATGACGAGGAGGAACAGGATGACGAGGAGGGTGAGGGAGACGGAGACGGAGACGGAGACGGAGATGACGATGAGGGTGCTGGAGCTGGAGCTGGAACGGCCGGGGACGGGGACGGGGACGGGGACGAGGGGGGTGGCACTGAGGCTGGGAACGGCAACGGCGGGACCGGGAACGGGACGACGCCCTCGTCGCCTGTGTCCCCGTCGAACTCGGTATCGGTATCGGTGTCGACGGTGGGGGCGAGCCCTGTTGGTGGGTACGCGCACGCACACGCACACGCACACGCGCCTGGGCCTGGACCGGCACCGCAGTATTATGCGCCGCATTTAGCGCATCAGCACCAGCACCAGCACCAGCATCAGCAGCATGTATATGCGCCGCCCCCGCCCCAGACGATGACGGGTGCGTATCAGCCCCCGCACGCGCACGCGCACCCGGGCGCGCATTATATGCCGCCCCCGCCCCCACCGGCGTCGTCGATGCATGTGCACCCGCAGTACGCACCGCAGCATACGCCTCAACATCAGCAGCAGCAACATATGCCGCCCCCGCCCCCGCCGGCGGGTCATGCGCAGCATCCACAACATCAGCAGCAGCAACAGGGACAGCAGCAGGGACAGCAGCAGGGACAGCAGCAGGGACAGGGACATGGACAGCAGGCGCCGAGGGGGTACGCTCCCGGCCCCGCACCTGCACCTGCACCTGCACCTGCACCTGCACACGTACCCGTGCCGTACGGGTACACGTCTCCACCGATACCAGGACCAGCGCCTCCGCCACCGCCACCGCCGGCTTCGTATGAGGCCTGGGGCGGCGCGCCTCCGCACCCTGCGCCGACACAGACGCAGACGCCACAACAGCCGCAACAACAGCAACCACAGCAACAGCAGCAACCACAGCAACAGCAACAGGCACAGCAGCAGCAGCAGCAGCAGGTGTGGGACGCGTATGGGCACCCTGCGCCCCCGCACCCGCACCCGCACCCGCACCCGCCCCCGCACGCACATCCGCACGCACATCCTCATCCTCATCCACACGCCACCCCGCACCCGCACGCCTATCCACATCCACATCCACACGCCCACGCCCCGACCCACGCCCCTCCTCATGCACACCCCTATGCCGATGCCAATCCTCATCCACATCCCCATCCCCATCCCTACGCAGACCCACGCACAGGCACGGTCCACCCGCCCTCGCACGGGGACCGGATCCAGCTCGCGCCGTTGCGCGCTAGCGGCGGTGCGGGGTCGGAGGCGCAGGGCACGGGCACGAGTGCAGGTGGGTATCCTCGCGGTGCCGGTGCCGGTGCCGGTGCTGGTGCTGGTGCTGGTTGGGATCGGGATCGGCGGGAGAGCACGAGCACGAGCACGGGCGCGGGCGCGAGGGGGAGGGAGCGAGAGCGTGAGGGCACGGGCACGGGGACGGGCGCGGGCGCGAGGGAGGAGTACGGTCCTCCGAGTTCTGCGTCGCCTTCGTCGGCGTCTGGCGCTGTGTCTGTGTTGAGGCGGGGGCGGAGCTGGGAGAGCGATAGGGAGAGAGATAGGGATAGGGAGGGTGATGAGGAGCGCGAGAGGGAGAGGGAGAGGGACCGGGAGAGGGACCGGGAGAGGGAGGGGAAGAAGCGCGAGCGTCATGGGGGTGGGAGTGCCAGGGGACGGGGACGGGGGAGGGGAGATGATAGGGAGAGGAGGGGCAGCGCGGGTGGTGGTGGGAATGGGAATGGGAAGAAGAACCCGTTGAGTATTGGGAGTATCATCTCGGACGATGCGTGAATGGCCCCCCCGGGTGTGGATTGTTGGTTCGGTTCGAAGTTTATAGACGTTGCGACGTTTGCTCTAAAACTAAGGCGTGCGTTTGGTTCCTCTCTTTCTTTCTCCTCTTCTGCGCATGCGTTCATCATCATGTCCCTTGCTTGTCCCTCCTGTTGCCCTCTCTCTGTATTCATTCCTCGCTGCTCTTGGCTCTTTGCTATCGCTATCGGATTCAGTTATTTCTGTATATCTCTTCTGTTTCTGTTGTTGTATGTATCATACCCTCGAACATGACTTGCTCGCGATGTACTAGATTATATACTTTACTTTGCGTACGACCACGAATAAAAGGTTTCTTCGACGACGTTGATAGCTGCTGCCTACTGATGGTTGAGATAGACCCCTCTTCGCAAGGGTCGATGGCGTAGTTGGTTATCGCATCTGTCTAACACACAGAAGGTCCTCAGTTCGAACCTGGGTCGACTCAAATTTTCTTATTTCCTCTCTTCGACGTAAATGCGGGTTCCGAGGGTAAGGAGCATTTTTGGAGGCCTCTGCGGCCTCTCTCTCGCACAGCATCGCCCACCCCTTGTCGATGCCTCCGGCGCGTCGCGCCATCTCCACGGCACGTTGTTGCCATCTCCCCGATCGCGTCTTTTCCCTGCGCAGTGTCCAAGTTTGGGCAGAGGCTGTGCAGCGGATCGGATGACGCGGTCCACCTTTCCGTTGCTTCGTACCTCTCTCCATCTTGGTCGCAACGGTGAGCATTTCCATGCTCTCTCCCTCCAGCTGTAGCTGATGCCCTCGCAGTGTAGTGCTCTTTTCTTTATCTTATTTATTCGTTCATCGCACTACTCTGCGCCGTAAGCACCTTGTGCTCCCATTGTCTCAGTTCCCTGACCTCCCTTGCAGATTTCAAGCTCGTTGTATTTGTTCTATTTATTATCTTATCGAGCTTGAAATCTCCAGTAAGTGCATTTTTGTACTTACCCTTCCCTCTCGTTTACTTATCTATCGCATCGCGTTCGTAGAGCGCGTTCTTCTTTCTTCGCGACCCTCCCTCCTCTCCCTTTGTATTTTTAGCTTTCTCTGTATTTCTACTTTGTTCTGTATCGTTATTAGCTACCTCTCGTTTGTAACATAGCCACCGTCTCGTCCCAATATCAAAATGACCGGGGGCCTCGGCCCTTGTTTTGCGCTACTTGCCCGTACGATCCGCGTTTGAGAAGCACTCGAAGAGGCATTCATGTCAAAGTTAGAACGTTTGCCAGATATTTGCTAGATGCAAGGCTTATGTATGTGTACTCGGAGAAATTCATAAGTCGTCGTCACTGGAGCATCTTGACGAGTGGACTGAGTCACTGACTGACATACATGATGATGGTCCCCGGGCCC
>JABAJV010008863.1:0-14446 GCA_018854895.1 Tricholoma furcatifolium | reverse complement strand
CAGTGCCGATGCGTGCCAGAATGCCGGATTGCAGCCGGATTTTTAGAGTCCGACATTTATGTAATCAACAGAACAGGCCAAACCGTCGCATTATATTTTAGATAATATATATATATTTGACTTCAAATACAATCTGAACCAGTATATATAATCACAAAGTAAAAAAAAAGTCTTTTTTACAGCTTGTATCACATTGAAGTATATCTGATACCTAAGTTTTATATAACAGAGATTGAGACTAATTTTTAAAGAAATAAAAAAATAATAATAAAGAAAAAAAAGAAGAAAAAAGCAAAAGAAGAAAAATAATAAAGTAAATATCAGATAATTGATAATTGGTTTACCACAAATCTATTAAGTATTTCAAAGATTACCTGATCTTGGAAATATTATATAAAAGGCATCAGAAGTAATGATACTCTGATCATTAATAATAACTGAAACTAGACCTTGTTAATAAGTTCAAGTATTTTCTTTGCAGCATGCTAGCTCTCCCATCATATGTGCTTGTTGATGTAGCTCAAGAGCATATTTAAATAATGCCTCAGCTATATCTAGCCTATTTTGCTTTGAGTGAACAAATCCAAGACCTCTGATATCATTTGACTCTCCAAGAACATCATGCACCTGTTGATGCAGTTTAGCAGCATATTGATATGAAGCTTCTGCTTCTTCTAATCTGTCTTGCAGCAAATAAACATGTCCAAGGAATGTATGATCATTTCCCTCTCCTAGAATATGGTTTGCCTGATGATGCAGCTTAACAGCACGTTTATATGATGTCTCAGCTGCATCTAGCTTATTTTGCTGCAAATAAACATCTCCAAGGCCTTTGGCATTATTTGCCTCTCCAAGAGTATCATTTGCCAGTTGATGAAGTTCAACTGTTTGTTTAAATAATGCTTCTGCTTTATCAAACTTGTTTTGTTGCAAGTAAATATGTCCAAGTCCTGTACTAGCATTAGCTATTCCAAGAGTATTATTAGCCTGGTGATGCAGCTTTACTGCATTTTCATATGATGCTTCAGCCAAATTAAGTTTGTTTTGCTGTAAATAAACATCTCCAAGGCCTTTCATATCATTTGCTTCTCCAAGAACATTATGTTCCTGTTGATGCAATTCAGCTGCATGCTTATACGATGCCTCAGCTGCATTCAACTTATTTTGCTGAATATAAAGATCTCCAAGATCATTTATATCATTTGCCTGTTGTGAAATACTATGTGCTTGATAATGCAATTCAGCTGCACACAGATAAAATGTCTCAGCCTCATGTAGCTTGCTTTGCTGCATATAAACATGTCCAAGTCCTCGCATATCATTGGCCTCTCCAAGAATACTGTGTGCCTGCTGATGCAGTTCAGCAGCATGCCTAAATGATATTTCAGCTGCATCAAACTTGTTTTGCTGCAAATAGAGATTTCCAAGACTACTAAGATCATTTCCCTCTCCAAGAATATCATTTGCTCTCTGATGAAGTTCAGTAGCATGTTTATACAATAACTCAGCTTCATCTAGCTTATTTTGTTGCAAATAGAGATCTCCAAGGCCTCTTCTGTTATTTGCTTCTCCAAGAACATGATGTGCCTGCTGATGCAGCTCAACAGCACGTTTGTATGCTACTTCAGCTGCCTCTAGTTCATTTTCCTGCAAATAAAGATCTCCAAGGCCTGTAATATCATTTGCCTCTCCAAGAACATCATGTGCCTGTTGATGCAGCTCAGATGCATGTTTATATAATGTCTCAGCTGCATCTCTTTTGCCTTGTCGGCAATAAACATTTCCAAGGCCATAAAAATCATTTGCTTCTCCCAAAATATGATGTGCCTGCTTGTGCAGCTCAGCAGCAGATTTATATGATGTTTCAGCTGCATCTAACTTGTATTGTCGCAAATAAACATCTCCAAGACTTTTCTTATCATTTGCTTGTCCTGGAATATCATTTGCCTGTTGGTGCAGCTCTGCAGCACATTTATATGAATTCTCAGCTGCATCGAGATTGTTATATCTCAAATAAACATGACCAAGTCCTGTAATAGCATTTGCTTCTCCAAGAATATGATGTACTTGTTGATATAGCTCAGCAGCATGTTTAAATGATATCTCAGCTGCATCAAGTTTGTTTTGTTGCAAATAAACATCTCCAAGGCCTGTAGCATCATTTGCATTTCCAAGAATATCATTTGCCTGTTGGTGCAGCTCTGCAGCACATTTATATGAATTCTCAGCTGCATCGAGATTGTTATATCTCAAATAAACATGACCAAGTCCTGTAATAGCATTTGCTTCTCCAAGAATATTATGCATCCGTTGGTATAACTCAGCAGCATGTTTAAATGATGCCTCAGCTGCATCTAGCTTGTTTTGTTGCAAATAAACATTTCCAAGGCCCATATTGTTGTTTACTCCTACAGTTGCATTGAATGCTAGTTGATGTAAATTAGCAGCATCTTTATATGATGTTTCAGCTGCATCTAGTTTGCTTTGTTTCAAATAGACATCTCCAAGATGTTCAACATCATGTGCTGCTTCAAGAATCTTAAATGTTTGTTTGTGAAGCTCAAAAGCACGTTTGTAGGATGCTTCAGCTGCATCTAACTTTCCTTGATGCAAATAAATATCTCCCAAGTTATGGTAACAATCTCCATGCACTTCTGATAATTCTTCTTGTCTTAGAACTATGCTTAATAACTCATCTGTTATATTTCCTATATATCTGGACCATGCTGTAAATTGGATAGATGCTCGGGCAAGTTTTAAACTACTTCTGTCATTCTTCCAAGCCTGTGTTAATACTGCATGTATATTGCCAAGCTCACTGAAAATTATGTTATAATTGTCATGAGCTGTATAATCTTTAAACTTCTCCAACATCTCTATATAAAATAAACTTATACCACTTCTGAGCTCATTTGGTAATTTCACTATTTCTTGACAAAAGCCACGAATAGGAGATAAAATCCTCAATCTAGAAGCTACTCCATTGTCATTTTGAATCAATGAAACACGTTGCATTGCTAAGATTGCTTTTTGAAGACTATACTCATTAGGCAAATATTTTTGTAAGTTTTCCTTTGCTTTCTGATCATTAGAAAATCCATCAGGCAGCAAAGATAGCATAGCAAGAATTTCAGTAGCTTTTGGCACTGCTTTCATTTTTGGCCCATTGATAGAGAGATAAATAGAAGCATCAAGACTTGAAAGCCGATGATGACCGCCCTTCTCTAAAACACCTGACTGTGTCTTAATCCACCGATTCCACAATGATTCTGAAGTTTCAGTTTCTTCCTGCATCATATGGCTAATAAGTGAAATAGCCAAGGGTATTCCTTCAACTGCATCAAGTAGCTTGTCTACAAATATGTCAGGTGTTTGACCTGAAGTTATATGAAATATTTGCCTTGAAGTGGCATTATTCAAAGGTTGCAGAGGAGCTAACAAGGGCCTTGACCAGATCAATTTTCCAGGTCGCTGTATTCCTCGCATTGTAATAATAATGCCTAGACCTTGTTGTTGAATATAAGAGAGCAGTTCCTCAAGATTTGTTTGCATCTCCTCATGGTCCCATATAGTCTCCAGATTGTCCAGACAAAGAAGAGAGTTTGCAGGAAAAGATAAGAGAATAGTCTGAAAAAGATGTGCATCACGATTTGCAAATGGGATTTGTAAGGCATTTGCAATCTCTCCAACTAGAGAGACAGGAGATGATGCCCCCTCACAAGTGACAAAATATCGGGATGGATACTTACTAGCCACTGCATGGTTATGCATAATCATAAGTGCCAATGTTGTTTTTCCCATACCACCTCCTCCTAAAATTGCAACACATGCCGGTGACTGATGCAGCAATATCTCAATAACTTTAGACTGTTCTTCATCTCTCCCAATCATATACTCAGGTTGTGGAGGTAATGGAGGTTTAAACAAAACAGGTCTAAAATGAGGAAATTAGCCATACGCAAAGCATACAGACTGTAATTCCTACAGAGAAACAGCTGAGGGCATAGAAAATAGCTGTGAAGTTCCAATGTTGGATTGAGTAAGAGAATCTGTCTATGATAATGGTAAAAAAAATTGTTACATGGTCCAAGAATAAGATAAGAAAGCATACTAGAAACTGATCATGCCTTGCATCTAGATTTTGACATAAGCTTGATGTGATTTAGCTGTGACAATTCTGCTCACCAGAAACCATGTATGTGTGGTGAATCTGAACGTTGCTCGCAGTGATGTTATCTCGCATATGAATCATGGTGGTGCTTATGGCTTCGTTTGACTGCAAAGTAGTGTCATTATCTGTCCGTCCCTTCTTCTTGGGGGGCCCTGGAGACGTGGGCTCTCGAAGTGTGCCACCAGCCTGCACCATTAATGGCATCATAATGTACTATTATTCTAATGAAAGAGGGCGTACATCGACGGATAGGGATGCATCGACACTGTCAAGTGAAGCATCTCGTCCTCGCTTGCTGGATTCTGCATTATGAGTAAGAAAAGTGAACTTTTTCGACAACGCAGTTCCAAACAAGTGGGCGCTTACCCTCAGGCTGATGATAATGAATCGCCATATCTCTAGCGTTAATTTGATTCCCAGCGATGCTAGTGAATTCGCCACCGGAAATCTTGGTATTCTTGTTGTTGTTGAAGCTCATAGCAAAGTACTGAAACCTGGAGTAAAGTTGACCTTGGACGTTGAGGTGAAAGTGTGAATCGCTCCCACACACAGCAGCTACTAACTGATGGGCGCATCACGGAGTAACCCGATAGCGTTGAAATCATGGAGCGTGACAAGCGTGTCCACTGTCAATTCCAAGTCAAACGACGCTCATATGTAGCTGTCTTCTACACTTGTACAGCCTGTGGGTATTTCTTGTAATCTTATGCTGACCTGCAGTTTGTTGGGTGTTAATCATGATGAAATCATCTGAGTCGGGATAGGTCTTTCCGAATGTTGCTGGCCTCCCTCGAGGACGGATCGCACGAGCGCGCATGCTGTTTAGGCCTGTGCACAGAATGCCGCCTCATCCTCGCCCTTTCTTCTATCCGCACCCAGCTAAACGCGCTCAACCCCATACCTACCCTGCCAACTGAACTCCTAATTGAGATTTTTTCCTTTTGTGCACAGTGGCAATGGCTGTACGATTCCCCTCATCGGCGAAAACACCCCCATCGCCTCGCGGGCTACACAGGTATGCCGCACATGGCGCAGTATAGCACTCAACACACCGAGGCTATGGAGCCACATCGACCTATGCGACGCGAAGCTCGCGAGCGAGTGTCTACTCCGTTCTGCTGAAGCCCCCATACACCATACACATCGCGTCTACACCTCGGTTATGGAACTTCTCGCAGCCACACCACCAGAAGGCGACCCACCTGCATCCCTGAAATCTCGCGCCCACCGCATCCAAAGCTCTCTACCCTCCTCTTCCCCGAAGACCTATCTCAACTCTTCGACCTCCTCGGGCCCTCTCTCCCCTCTCTAACAAGCCTCATTCTTCGCGTCCCGCCTGTATCCTCCAACTTCGTTCTAGAAGGGATACCGACGTCCCTCCCAAGCCTGAGGAAGCTCAGGCTGGGGAGTGTGTCGGTGCCATGGGACATGTTGTGCCATCACACCTTCACTTTTGGGTCCACATGCGCAGGGCTGACGCACCTCGAACTCAGCGGCCTCGTGAGTGGGGAGGCGCCGACGCTCCATCAGCTGCTGGAGATATTTAGAGCCTCGCGGTGCTTGGAAGAGATTCGTCTCGAATACATCGTGCCTACCGCCGCCAGTCCGAGTCCTAATCCCAGTTCCAGCCGGTCTCCATCCGCAAACGAATACGACATCCACTCTGGCATCCACGCCGGCTCAGACTGCCCCACCTACACACACAAATACCACACCCTTCCCTCCACACCCTCCACATCACTCCAAACCACCTCAACTCCAGGGTCACGCCATCCTCACACACCTGAGTCTTTCCCCGACAGCACGCACCGTCCTCGAGTGCTGGTCTCTCGACTCCTCGGACTCAGGCTCGGGCTCGACTAGCACACCAGGGCCCGAGTTCGGCCCGTTAGGTTTAAGCTCAGGTCCATGGACAGTATTCTTCCCCACGCCCCTGCGCGGCCTGTACCCCGATGTGCTGGGTGTTGAGAGGGTGGAGATTGGAGAGCTGGGTGTGCGTGTTTTTTGTTCCAGCTCCAGCACCAGGATCAGCTCCTTTTCCGACGATCAGCCTGCCAGTGCCAGTGCGCTCACACACGGGTCTCCCGACTCGAACTTGATTCCAGACGCGTCTGCGTCTGCGTCTACGTCCAAGTCTACATCCACGTCCCTCCAAACCCCGCTAATATCTATCCAAACCCATCACCGTCTATCCACACAGAGCACACCAACGCTCATACACACAATCCTGCCTATGTTCCTCTTCCTCCACGGACACGGACACGACTACGATGCCCACCACTATTATATCAATGCAGATGCGGACGCTAATGCTGGGCGTGACACAGACGGAGATGGAGACGGAGGCGTGGAATTGGGAATACTCGCGAATCTCCATCTGGGGCCAATGATATATGTGGATGATGGTGTACCCCACGCGCGTGCATTACGGGAAGAACTGTGTGAGTATTTTGGGTCCCGTGTAGCTATGGCGTAGCATAGCTGAGGTAGTGCCGTGAACCGAGTTCAATATATTATATTTCAGTTATCATAAACGGGGGTCCTGAGCCTGGCCAGGGCTTTCTGAGGTTCATCGCGTGAATAACTCAGTAGCGCATTCAGCGACTGCGTTAACTGGGCTCGGAAAGTCGGCTGCGGGCTGTGAGGGACGACAGAGGCGTCATCACTGAGTTCCCTAGAGTTTCGAGATAATTGACGACGCCACATAAGCTGTCTGGCAGCCCTCTGGAATCACTATGAACTTCTAGGTTACTAGTCGCATGTCAGAACTCGGAACAAGCGCTATCTATATATTGGCAAAATTCCTGACCCATGATTCAAATACACAAGTACGTACGAATCACCCAGCAGATTGTCGGCACCGGGGATCACCGGCCTCGGAAAAGCAGACCTTGCTTCACACCCTAACGTGCCGTAGAGACTCCCAGAGGATTTCACACTAGCGATAACGGTTTGCATAACGACGACAACATGAACATTTTGGCACGGTGTACCTAACGCAGACGCGACATTGGGCAAAGGTGATCCTCCATATTGTGCCGTGTGCGAGTCATGCAGAGGCTGAGGCATCTGGGGAGGAGCCGAAGAAGGACTCGAGATTCGAATGTGAGGTACTTAGGGATGGAGGAAGACAACCTTCGACACCGATACTGATACCAATTTTAAGCAGTGTTCGCTCTGCGCCTCTGCCTCCTCGACGCTTTATTCAACACACCTCTCATCCTCTCATTTTCGCTGGAAGACGTCCTTCATGCACTCCACTTCATCTACATCGGCGCCTTATGGCTCTGCGATCGATCCTGCCAGAGAATCAGCTCGAGGTCCCCGGATGGTTGGCCAGGGGTTTGTGCGCGTTTCCTCGTCCTAGGACCCATGTCGAGTTTCGGGGCACTCGATTCTGGACTCTGGACATCACAAGAGTGTGGCCCTTGATGAAACTCTATAACACAGTCTCTGGAACACCTCTCGCTGTTCGCAGGTAGGTTCGTGTTTCAATGGCTGTACGAAATTTTTATTCATTCATGTCCAGACTATCCGGTATGCTGATGCCTCCTTGACCCCGAACCACGCAGGATCGAGAGCCTGCCCAGGTTTCCTGATTTTCTCTTTCCCGAGGGAAGCTGGTACTACGGCCGAAGGCGTTGCCACTCGCATATGGAGGTGGTCTAGACGGAATTGTGCTGCTTATTGTATTAAAGTGCACGCGCAGCGATCGTGAAAGGAGACTTTCACTGGATATGTAATTGGGCAAGTCTTATGCCCGGTACGTCTTGGGGTTCAAGCTGATATATATCAATAGTCAACTTTCCTTGGGAAACTAGTTGATTTTCGGAGCGTAATGGATATACGTTGTAGGAGCATACATGCCCATTTCAAACTACTTCCTCTCGTCTCGCTTTCAGTATATGTCATACCACATATATCTGTCCATGTCTTATCCTCACATACCATGTACCTCTTCGTTAAAATAAACGGGAACCGTAACCAAGGCCATACCAGTCTATACTGCACGAAGATATTACAACACTGTCAGTAATCTCCCTGCAAGCTAGACTCGTAAGGTCACCAGTCTACCTGCAAGCGTGCCTCGAAAACACTCGAATTTGTCTTAGAAAACGGTGCTGTCTTATTCGAGTGCAGTCAAACATATAAACAGTGACGCCTAATTACTATGTTGACAATCGAACTATTATGTTGACATCGAGCCAGTAGTCATAGTGCTAGTGCGATGCATAGTATTGATCAATATTTAATCACAATCCTCGACAAGTTTTGAGCAGGTTGGAAGCATGTAGGTAATGATCAAAGGTGAAATCAAGCACCACAGATTCGAGTTTCTCCTCATGCTCTGAAGCGACTTCGCTTAGTAGGAAGTTGAGAGAGACTTGAGAACTTACCTCTGGGCAAGAACGGAGGACGATCTTCAAGGCTATATACCCCAATCCAGTCTGCAGTATAGTAGCCTAGCGCCTAGTAACAATGATATTATAAGCGACCTGATTTACCAAATTGACTGATTAACTGACCTGAGCGAACGTGTGTTCGAAAAAAGTTTTCTCTCCAGGAACGGTGGCAGATCGAATAACAACTCCGTCATCTGACGGATTACTTTGATACTGGAACGGTGAGGTTGCGTACCCGAATGTATTCTCATTCAGTCTGGGTTCTTGTAAGTTTAAAACGTAGATGATCAGGCTTCCCATTACCTGACGCTGTACACATTGAGATTAGCGGCACTTCCCTGGCGGAGGGCTTTTTTCATAGCAGTCTGCTGAGGCGTGTTTTCTGCCGCGTTGTTAAACCAGTCAGCATTGATCGTTCTTGTTATATTAACGAGCGTCCATCCAACGTTGAGTTCAAAGAAGGCCTCGTTCAGAATATCCAGTTGTCGGTGGATTGAGGAGTCTCTTGTAAAGGCAAGGATGAGTAACACATAGCATAGATAATCGACAATAAATGTACGTGATGTTTCCGCCATCCAAGGTGTCGTCCTCGCTGATGACATGAAAGTATACCTATCGACGCCCGCTTCAATTAAAATGGCAATGGATTGTGAATTAAAATATGCTCACGTTGAGGTCATAACTCTTAGAAACCTCTAGCTTTCTGAGACGTGCAATTCTCTCATTTCCGATCCTTTCCATCTCTATGGTTTCCTCGAGCGTGAACTCCTCTGCACCACAGCTAAAAATCGATTATTAATATCTTAAACACAGGGTTTGAGGGGGAAATAACTTCACTCGAATCCGGAGGACTCAGAGTCCAGATCGCATTGTCCATCTTGAAAAGCATCGTCTGCCATGGAAGTGTTCCTAAAAGCCCAGGAATTAACTTTTGAGACATGAATTACAGCGGGAACTGACTGTTGTACAATGATGGGTGTGGACATATCAAGTGTCCTTTGCTGTAGTAGTCTTAAGTAACTTACCCATCGATTCATTTTTCCACAAAAGGACATGAGCAGATGGATCTGTGATGGTAACAGCGGTCCTGATCGCAGCTCTCCTTTTCTCCGAAATGCGGTGTTAACAAGTGACATTGCTGACACTGTAGGGTATTGGATTTTTCAGGCTCACTAGTAGAAGGAATTCATTTTTAGCCTAACTTTTTGACACTTCATATTCCACGAACAGTGGTGTGAGTTGAAGAGAGCTTGTAGTAAGTACTGGCAATGTAACGGTTAGTACAATCAGAAAATTCAATCACCAACACCCACACAAGATGCATAGCCCACAACTGCCGTTCATCACCGTTTGACTCCGTTGGTATAAGGATGAATGTCTCCTCAGTGGGCAAAGCCGCTCAACATCCAAACTGCCCCTCTGTTCCGCTCTATATTGCCATCCATGCATTCCAAGTCACTGTATTTGACGCTGACTGTCTTGCTCATGATATTCTTTCGCATCGCGGAAGCCACAAGCTTGTACTTCGACGATGATCATTTGTATGTTATCACGATTTTGAATTATCAAACAAACGAAGTCCTCATGATTCATATGCTGCAGTGACTGTGACACGAACCCCACTCCTGAGGAGGTTCTAGCTATGGAAGCTGAATTCCAGGCAGAACTGAAAGCTGATGGCGTTCATTTGAGGGCTCGAAATGAGGGCGGACCAGTCGTACTAAACGTGCGTCGAATATGTTCTTGTTCCCACATAGGCGTTTCTATTGACACTATCTGCAGATCTACTGGCATGTTGTGAGCGAATCCAAAGAAGAATCCGGCGGAAACGTCCCGTATGTTAATTGATATATTCAGGCTGATCCTAAGGCATCTGAATTACTAAAAACAGGGACGATGTAATTACGAAGCAGATAGACATCCTGAATGACTATACCAGTCAACTTGGCTTTCAATGGAAGCTCGCTGGAGTGGATAGGACAGTTAATCCTATATGGTTTAAAGCTATCAGGTCCAGCGCTGAAGAAGGGGAGATGGTACGTCATCTCCGACATGAAGGCAGTACATCGAAAGACCTGAATGTTTATTCATTTGAGTATGTTTTCAAAAGGCTTTTCTACCAATTACAAAATAACTCATCGTCAACTTTTTAGCCTTCCTACTCCGAAAAAGGAATCCAACAAGGTCAAAAACGGATACAGCACATTTCCTCAAAGGTATCGGAAGAATGCAAAGAAGGATGGCGTCTTCCTTCACTGGAGGACTCTGCCAGGCATGCCGAAACCTAGAAAACAGAGCGGATTTGTAAGTACCACTGTGGTTTTGCCCTTCCATAACTGCATCTTCGTTCCTAGACTTTGGTTCATGAAGTTGGCCACTGGCTTGGATTGTACCACACCTTTCAAAATGGGTGTAATCATCCTAGTGATTATGTCGATGATACACCTTACCAAGCCTCGGCTACAACAGGGTGCCCAGTGGGACAAAAGTCCTGCCCTGAACACCCTGGTTTAGATCCTATCAGTGAGTTCTCAAGTTTGTCGGGCTGTGATGTGACATGACACGGCAGTGAACCTTTTGCAGATAACTTGATGGATTATTCTTCCTGCAGAACTCATTTTACTCCTGGTCAGGCTGAGCGAGCACGTCAGCAGTTCGATAAATTCCGTAAACCTAAGCCAGAAAAAGCATCCTCATCTCGTCAGGCATCCTCATCCGGTCAGGCATCCTCATCTCGTCAGGCTCATCTCCATGCGCGTGATCTGGGCTGGCATGGTACAAGTGAAGGATTAGCTCGCCATTTGCTGAAGATGTATATGAGTGATGTCGAAGACGTCATATACGATGACTTTGACTCGGAGGCCATGCAACAGTGATAGGAAAGAGTAGGACGGTCAACCTGTCGCATCTTAGCAAGTCGCACTCTTTAGCGGGCAATAAGTTGATTAGGGAACGATTAATGTGTTTGATTAGAATAGTAACAGCACAAACATACAATAAATGCCCATTCGAACAACAAACTCTCCTTACTCCCCTCTGCCACGGCACATCAGAAATGGTGCTTAACTGCCTTGCCTGCTTCAAGAATCGTTCGTGTACCCCACCCATCTCTCAATGGATCTTCCACTGCATTGACGCCAGTCTGGTTTCCTGGATCGACGTTGGCGGCACTCGCATTGTCCCGAGGCATCTGTTGGATGAGTGAAAAAAAAAGAGAGTGGAAAGCGAAATCAAAAGGACCTAACGACCCCCGTCATTGGCACCGGAAAAGCTGTAGGCCCGTCATGATCGACTCGCATAATCGACCCGCCACCCTTTACTCCGCACAAGCCTCTATCCTTGCGCATGCAAGGTTGAATGTTCAGTTATTCAAGTTGCTACAACACGTGTGTTAGATAGAAGGATCAAGGTAAAGAATAGACACAGATCTGACCACACCATCTCCACCAGCTTTTGTGTCTCCGCTATGGCTTCGCTTTGCTGCTCATGTGCCCGGCTCAGTCTTGTTTGGTTGCGAAGCGAGGTTCGCTGCAGTTTTATAAGCACTACTTTATCTCTCATTGATTGTTCCGTGTGGTCGAGACTCCAACCGCGGCCGAAAAAAGTGCGCGTGCATTTAACTTCACTGTAGTCAAAAACATTTCAAATTGCTCACAGAACACATGAAAAAGCATATCATACCTTGGGAGATCATCGATAACATGGGGTACAAATGGGAGGAGGACAAAAAGGAAAGGGGGAGAAGCATATCTTTGCACTGACTGACAAATCTCAGTATCGTTTGAAGAGCGACGACCTGCAGCTTGTTACAATCATCGAGGTTGTCTGCGCTGATGCTACATCGAGCATAAAACCAGTCTTTGTGTTCCCTGGGAAGTCTGTTTGTGAGGAATGGATGTGTGAACGGGGAGAAACGTACATTTCAGGATATGCAAAATGAATGATACTCACAGTTAAATCATAGAGTTGCAACCGTGCAACGTCCGAGATTGGATGGACTGACGACTCTATTGGGCATCAATGGTTTGAGGAAACCTTCGTTCCACAGGCCACTGCACGAAATAAGTCAAGAAATAATATCTTGTTGATGTATGATGCTGAAAACTCACATACCACGGTCGAGATGGTCCAACTTGCTCGAAAAAAAAAAATAACGACCTATTTTGCCTTCCTCCGCATACAACGCATTGTCTTCAACTTTAAAATTGAGCCTTTAAACCAGAAACTAGTATCCTGAAGGCATGGAAAAGACCCGGGATACAGCCAGAACAAACCGATGCCTTCAGTGAGTCAGATATCAAGCCAAACATATTTAGCAATGCAGATTTCGCACCGAGTTACTCGACATATGATCCACTATTCCTCATGCCCCGAGTACTTCTTTCCCAAGCCCTGATTCGAATGCCCCGTACACCGGATATTTCGTCCGATGACCTTTTCTTGTAAACCCGACGACGACAGTGATGGGGAAGATGGTAGCTATCAGAGCGAGGACACTGAGGATCAGAGTAACAAGGGCTTGGAGCAGGAGGACAGGGTGGAAGAAGGGGTGACAGTGGGTGATTTGGATGCAATTTCGAAGTGCAGTCAGAATGGAAAGAGCCCCGTGTGTACCGCTTACTGAGGATGCTGTTTTATCGATGCTATCGATGATACCGTGAGGCTTAGCTTGGGATGCTCTGGGAATGTGAAGCAGTCCTTCGCGACAAGTGGCCCATATCAAGAACCTTGTGCCGAACGCGACCCGCCTTCCTCCACGAATGATAGCCTCCTTGCTGCTTAACTTAACAGACAGCTTCAATATTCAAGCGCTCTGCATTTTCTATGGCTTTCTTGAACAAAAATTGTCGTCCAAAATTCTAAATGCGGAAAGTCTATACAGCTAGGTAGCATGCGTTACTTCAGAGGGTGAGATCAGTTTAAAAAGCGGCTCCTAAAAGTCTAGAAGCAACTTACTCGAACCGTAACCTTTCTAGTCCCCAAGTCGAACCGAAAATGCACGAACATAACCTGCACGAACCCATACCATATCCGTAGGGGTATTCTACCAGATTCTGCCCATCCATATGTTCTATAAGTATTGATAGCGGCCTTCTGATACTCCGTGGTGGATAAATGTAAGGTTGAGATGTTGCGATCCCTTGCATGAGTCAACAGCGTATTGAGGAGGCGCGATGCGATACCCTTTCTTCGATGGTAGGGCGAGACGAACATCCGACGCACCTCTGCAAAAGGGACACCATCCTTGACCTTAGTACTGTCTGTAAGATACCAAATTTGTTCAGTGGCCCATATTTCCGGGTATACGCAAAGGATGAACTCACCAAGCGCAACGCAACCGACAATCTCAATGCCACCTTCGGGAAGATCGCGTTCGGCAACCCAGAATCCATTATCGGAAGAAGGCACTAGGTCCTCACTCCCAGTCTGCGCCGGAACCATGCGGTAGTACGTTGCTATATCCGCGAGATCTTCTCTAAACCCTTGATCGTATGAATCGGTGTATACCCTTGAGACAAGGTATCTGTATGCACAGAACGAAGCTAACGCTCCTGAAGACACGAGACCTCCTAGGATCTTGATTGTATGGGATTTGGAACCCAGCGCCATGGATAAACCTGCCACAGTCAAAAGGTATGCGAGTTGGTTGGTTGGCTTCGTCAACGACGATTCTAGCGCTAGGCGACGTGGCGATGAAGCTAGCAGGGTGTTGTTAGGCCCTTGAACTTAAGCAAACCAACATGAATGACGCACGGCCAGTTGACATTGCCAATAAAAAGACATCACGAACTTCGTTCAAGTCCGATTTCCTGAAGCATCTGATGCGAATTTCAGCGACTTGAGGCGGTGGTGGAGATGAGTGGCTAATCGC
>JABAJV010008862.1:0-11181 GCA_018854895.1 Tricholoma furcatifolium | reverse complement strand
GGCTTAGGCTTAGAGCTTAGAGGGGTGGCTCCAATGTACGTGCGTACTAGTGCTACGTTCCCAGGTCCGTCGACTTGGGCTAAACTCCAACTAAAACAGATACGTCCTACGTCCTACTACATGAACATCAGCTGCTTTACCGACCTCATCCATCCCAGCATCCGGATACCCCGAATCCCTGCTCACCCACCTCGGGTCTCTATCGGCCGCGGCCGTCCAACACCTGGGTTCCCGGGACACTTTGAACGTCGACGTCGACGGCGGCGATACGGACTCTGCGGTATCCATTCAATCCCGATTCCCATTTGTGCATTTGTGGAGCTGCATCCGCGAAGCAACAGCCAGCAGCCAGCTCCACGTCGTTGCCTTGCACGCAACGCACGACACCACACGGAAGCCTGAGAGCACCCTGAGCCGAGCACGGCATAATCACGACGCGGATCTTCGTCCCCCCCATTCAAGTATCCGAGCAAATCACACCTCTGCCTGCGCGACTCGACCGCAGGCGCAGAACGCCACCCCCGATGAACCTGCACGCTGCACGCTGCTAGAGATCAGATTCGCTAGGTAAATCATATACAATGGCAATGGGCTCGTCATACGATACGAAGCGATACGATGCGATACGAAGCGCCGCGGCGGCGTATGACCAAGGTCCACGACACGGACCAGGCGATATTGCCAAGTACAAGTACACTCCCTGAGCCCTCGCTCCGAGTGCGCGAATCCCATCAAAGCCACGGTCGCCTCTGCGGCCAAGCCGCTAAGCCAACCTCGGGCTGCCTGCACCCGGGCGGGCGGGCGGGCGGGCGGGCGGGCCTCGTACCCAGCGGGTGCGTACGTGCGTACCCCGCCCTCGCTGGCTTACCCTTACACCTGACCCTGACATGACATGGCCTCCTCCGATCCTCCGATCCTCCGATGGCATGACTGAATACTAATAAATAGCGTCCGTTCGACAACTCGAAAGGCGAAAGGCGAACTCGGTGAAATCATGGCTGGAGCGTGGAGCGTGGATGTGGCCCATGTGTTACGATTGGCATTGGCATTGGCATTGGCATTGGCATTGACGCGCGCGCGGCTCTGGCTCTGGCTCTGGCTCTCTGCCCCAGTGCCAGCGTAATTTTTTGCCAGTGGACGGTGCGGTCCTTGCGAGGTTGCTATCCTGTCTGTGCGGCCGGTCCCCGCGAGTAGCACTAGGCGCGAGGCGCGTGTTCAAGCTCGAGCTCGAGGCGCGTCGCCTTTGGAGATGGAGATGGAGATGGAGATGGAGATGGAGATGGAGATGGAGATGGAGATGGAGATGGAGATGGGGCTGGGCTGGGCTGGGCTGGGCTGGTGCTCGTAAGTATCGATCGCGTGTGTCGTGTCTGAGGTCTGAGTCGGCGGGTGGCGCTCTGAGCTTTGGAACACAGTGTGTATGTTCGAGGTGCAGTGCTTGTTCGTGTTCGTGTTCGCGTTCGTGTTCGTGCGAGTGGGTATATCCCTTGTGGATACAATGTGTACGGTACTTGGGGAAACCTGGACAGACAGACTCGAGACTCGGAGCGCATGCGTACCATGGCGCCGATTTCTTGTCTTGTTTTCGCTTTGTTTTTTTTCTGACGACTTTCGGACGGCGCGAGCGCGAGCGCTGTCGTGCCTACGTGCTTGTGCTTGTGCATGCTCGTGTTTGTGTTTGTGTCCGTGTCCGTGTGCTCCTTTTGAATACAACTTGTTATTATATCGCATGTCCGTTCTCTGGGGCGTGGAGTACTTGAGTACCAGACGGATAAGAGTACGGTATAGTAGCCTGACCGGGTTACGACACTGTAGGATTTGCCTGAGAAGTACGATTCGGCGTGTACAGTAGGCTACGTCAAGATGGGTATCGGTTACAGCTGTTTGCATATCGATAGACTCGATTTCGTTTTTTGACCTTCAGGAACTTGTGATAGATATGTCAGGATTTTGATAGATTTGTCAAGAAAATATCCCAATTTGGTCTTGTTGAGCTTCGTATCCTCTGAAGATCTCTCGTTTCAATGCCAGGTAGTCGACACACGAAGCTCAACAAGACCAAATTGGGATATTTTTTGACACATGTATCACAATCCTGACCTATCTATCACAAGTTCCTGAAGAGTCTATCGATATGCAAACAGCTAAGGCCGATGGGATTCCGAGGTGTTGATTGCAAGTGTTTATTCGATAATCACATGCCCCTCAAACACATGGCATTCATTCGACAGAATTCTAGACTCCCCCATGGACGACCTCACAGACCAAGACGAGAGCGTCCGCATCGCCGTCAGTGCGCTGGGCGACATGCGCAACAATGGTCTCAGGACAGATCGTGCGTCTTTCCCTGACTCTTATCGCCCGTCGTCTGAGACTTGTGTCTATGCAGCTGATACTACCACCCCCAGGCCGTTTGTGTCCAGAGTTTCGCATATCCCGCTCGTCAACTCTGCGCTGAGCCTGTACGAGCAGGGCAAGGCGTCGTCGCGGGTGGTCAAGGTGTGTCTGCATGGCATGTCATTGTGATATTGTGTTAACAGCATGCAGTACGGTGCGGAGATGATGGAGTCGAGCGTCAAGACCATATCGCGGCCGGTTATTGAACGGCTGCCTGTGAATGTCAACCAGCTGGACGAGTTTGCGTGTCGGCAGCTTGATAGAGTGAGTGATCCAGCGTTGCGTAACGTTATCGTGTATTCAACTCCACCCAGCTTGACAGATACCGTCGTCCGTCGTCCGTCGCCTCCCCACCAACATCTCCACACCCGTCCTCCACCTCATCATCTCTGCCCCCGCCCCTCCACTCACCCGATCACCCCCTCCCAAAAGTAAAACTCAAACCTGGGCCAAACGACCTGGCGAGCTCACCCCCTCCCACAACAGACAACGACGCCCCGTCCCCGTCCTCCTCCTCCTCCCGCGGGGCAGGCGCACGCACGCGGGACAGTAAACCGAGTTCTTCGAGCTGGAGCCCATTCGTCGGCCCCGCGCCGCCCCCGTTGCAGGAGTTGCCTTCGTCGTCGCGTTCGCAGGGACAGGCACAGGGGCAGACAGAGGAGCGCCAAGTAGCGCAGCGCAGCCGGTGGCAGGCCGTCCTCCTCGAGGCCGGCGGGCTCAGTGCGGCCCTCAGCGAGGAGAGCCTGCGGCGGTTAAAGTATTGTCTCGAGTGGCTACAGGTGCGTCTTTCTCTCCCTCCTCCCTACCCCAGTCGCGTCTAACATAAACCATTACACACAGTACGCAACGGCCCACATCGACGCCCAAATTCTAATCCTCCGCGACTTCACCGCGAGCCTCCAGCCGCTTTCCTCACAGAACCAAAACCACCAACCACACCCGGTGTCGCAGGCACACATGCGCACCCTCGTCGCCGTGCGCAGGGACATCGTGCACACCGTCAAGCAGGTCGTCGACGTCGTCAGCAAGTACGCGGGCGGCGCGCTCCCCGAGCCCGCGAGGACGCGCGTGAGGGGGTTCATACTTGACCTCCCGCAGCGGTGGGCGCAGCGCGTCGGGGAGACGGGGCCGGGGCCGCAGGGGCAGGATGGGCTCGAGAGGGACAGGGACAGGGAGAGGGAGAGGGAGGCGGACGCGGGGGGCGCGGGCCCAGTGAGGAGGTCGAATCGCCGTGGAAGGGATCGCACTGCTGGACCTGGACCTGGCCCGGGGTCGACGCCCTCGTCGCGCGCGACGTCCCCCATGGCGCGGCATACGCGGCCGCAGCACCCGCATTCGCATTCACATGGGCATTCGCATGGGCACGGGCAAGACGAGGGTGCGGCAGGCGCGGGGGAGCCGGTGTCCGCTGGCGCGGCGATGGTGGCCGCGCAGCGCATCCTGACGCTCGCGACGGAGAGTCTGGATATGATGCGGGGGGTCACGGGCGTCGTGCGGGATAGCTTGGACCGCGCGGATGCGTGGGTTGGGAGGTTTAGGACTGTTGGGATCCAGAGGGGCACCGGTGAGCGCACGGACGACGCCCCCGCGACGCAAACGCAAACGCAAAACTCACGACCGGGGTCCCCGACGTCCCCACGCGACCGCAACCACGACCGCGACCACCCAATGTCGAGCCCCCCGCCGCCCCCGCCACACGACCTCGACCTGTCCTCCCTCCGCCACCGCCATCGCCACCGCCGCGACTCGAGCTTCGGCTCCGACAGGACCGACGCGTTCTCGCTCTCGACGCTGTCCCTCCCGAGCCTGAGCCTCTCCTCTGTGCCCTCCCACTCGCACTCGCACTCGCACTCGCACTCGCACTCGCACTCCGCCGCGGGCTCGGGCTCGGAGGCGTCGTACGCGGGCGGGGGGTCCGTGCCGTCGATGCCGTCGACGCCGGGCGCGGGGACGGGGACGTTTACGCCTGGGTATGTGAGTCAGAGGGAGGGTCAGAGTCTTGGGCTGGGCGCGATGAAGGAGAGGGAGGAGGGGTGGTATGGGTATGGGTATGGGTATGGGTATGGTGATGCGTATGGTGATGAGGAGAGGGGGAGGGGTGGGGAGGCGAAGGTTAGGGAATGGGAGAGGGAACGGGAGAGGGGGAGGGGGAGGGATAACGATGGTGTCAAGGTCGTTGGGATGGATGTGGAAGAAGAAGAAGAAGAGGAGGAGGAGGAGGAGGAGGAGGAGGAGGAGATGGACGTCGATGTGTCTGCGCGTGCGTGAGGAAGGAAGGGGGAGTGTAGGCGTATTTATGTTGACTCGAAACTGACCGTCTTCATCTCACCTCTCATCTTACTTGCCACTTATCTCGTCTCATCTATCTCGTCTCGTATCATATCATATCATGTTAGGTTTACTTCTTTTCTTTTCTTTTCTTTTCCTTTTTTTTGATACCGTGTTTGTAGTACGTACTCACAAGTTATATCATTATGTCGCATGTGAAATCCAAGTCGTTTCGCTGTGGGCACGCACTGGATTCGCATCCGAGTCGATCGTGGAGAATTGGAATTGGAATTGGAATTGGAATTGGAATTGGAAGAAAGGAAAGGAAATGAAATGAATTCATTGGATGAATGCGTATCGTACGTAGGTCCGGGTACGCTACGCTACAGTAATCATAAATCATACCTTTGGCACGAAGTGCGTAGACAACCTTGAAACGCCGTACGCGAAGACCAGACACTGGGAGAGAAACAGAAAAACTTGCAAGTGGTCCTAGGGCTGGGCGCCAGGTCCAGGTCCGGGACCGGGTCCGAATCCGGGGCTGAATAATTGCATTCCATTCCGTGCAGAGACTCGGGGACACCGTCCGTTCGTAGACGTGGCGACGTGCGTGATGTGGATGAAGGTGAGCGTGTGATTGAGTTAAGTACCACCGTCACGATCGTCGATGTGATGTGGGCTTGATGGCGTGCAGTGGTTCGTAGTACTAGATTTGGATGGGGTCGTGTCGTGGTCGGGTTCGGGCTGCTGCTCGTTGGATGTGACTTCCAGGCGCACCGCGCGCGTGCGTGGATGGACGGAGATGTAGGTGGTCGACGGTAAACCAGTTGAGGTTGCGATGAATCTGTTGTAGCTGGGCGGGTTTGATTTTCACTTCCACAAGTCGACTCGACACAGTGCGTAACATACTGTGAGAACCCCAGCATTAGACGCCCCGTCACCGCGCCGTGGAGAGCCCGTGAAGTGTCCATGGAAAATCACGGCTCGTATATTGCATTCGTTCCGACTATTTGAACGCGAATGTTATGTTGTCCGTTACGGACCGCTCTCTGGGCTCGACGGAGGCTCCTGTATCCCGCATGAAGTTTCAAGTAACAGAACCACCGCATCGCAGCGGCTTGTAGCTGCAACAGGACATGAGGCAGGGTATCCATGTGCTACCAGTGGGACGGATGGAGGTCGGTAAAGCAGCTGATGTTCATGATCATGTGTTAACTTTCACAGAAGTCCACGCAACAACGTTAACGAGTGGAACGTACAGCAAGTCTAGGACCTCTAATCTTCAAATATTAGCCCAGAAGACAAAGCACATCCGAGCCCATAACGAATCAAATTGTCGAAGGAAAATTGCGGTTCTTGTTCTGTCAGGATTCGTTTCAACTTCGTTGTCACAAATGTTGACCGTATTTCGACGACCCTTTGGCTTTACCAGAGACTCCTTGATGCCAGATACATTGAGGGACACATCGTTTCGACCTGGAGCTGTATCACGGGGTGAGAGAAGGTGAAAGTTGGTGAGCAAGAATTGTGACGGATTGCACAGCCACGTGCACCACAACATATGTTTTCACTTGCCCACCAGCACCAGGGGCTTGGGATATCATCCACAGGAGTTGAGGAGTTTTGTTGGGAGCTCTGTAAAGTCTGAAGAAGGTCAGTGCCTAAAGCTTTTTCACTGCAAAGCTCCTGCAGTGTAGCTTGGGCCTGACTCGTCGAAACACACAGCGATGCCAAAGGACAGAAACAGTTTAAATTCTCTTACTATATGAACGATAAAAACATGTACAAGAAGAAAGCACAATCCAGTCGGAAACCGCGACACTCGACCCCCCAGTGAAGACGATCGCATGTACTCCCGCTCGCAGTGGCAGTCGCAACGCGATCTGGACGTCGCGAGGCGCCGATCTTGGGGATTTCCATCTCTCACATCCACAGCAGTCCAAAGAAACATCTGGGTCGGCCAGGATGTCGTTCGTGCGCGGGTACGCGGCTTCAAGCTCCACCGACGGCCGTCGCATCAGAATTCACAAATAAAGGCGATGTCCATCGCCGCCCTTCCTCGACCGGCGATGGGAGAGAGCACCTCAGCGTTGGCTTGCGGTGCGGCGCTGGGGGGCAAATCTGCCGGGGCGTGGGCGAGTAGCCGCTGTGGGTACCGATACACATAATCCCAAGGGTATTCGACGCCGCTCTCCGTAGGCGGGGGAGTGACGAGAGCCCTTCGGTGGCTTGCACCTTGTGGCGCGGCGATGGGGGGATCCAGGTGAGCCTGTGGTGCTGGTGATCCTCCGCCCTGCTCGTCGTCGACGTCCATCAGGAATGAGATGTCCAGCGCTGCTCTTCCTCGCCGGGCGGGTGGGGAGAGCACCTCAGCGGCTTGTGGGTCGGTGGGGGGCTCCAAATCGACCGGGGATCCTGGGGAAGATGGATCCGAGTCCCTGCTGCCTTGCTCCTCGTCGCTGTGGGGGTCCAAATCGGCCGGGGGTGCCAGCGAGTAACCCGCAATGGTCGACAGAGATAGGACTTCTGGAAATTGCGCAGCCACGGGTCCACCGTACCTCTGCGCCAACGCCGACGTGGACGTGTGTCTGGAGGCGTTGTACCTATGCTGCCACTGCTGTATAAACCAAAGGATTCACATTAGTGTCTTTGATGTGCAATTATAAGGCAACGAATATACAGTTGTCGGCATGGAGCTCCTCGATGTGTCCTTGTAGCCGCGGGCGTCCCACTTTCTGGCGTTGCCATTGCTCTCGTCGTCGCCGTAGCCTGGCTTCCCTCTGTGAGGAGGCATCAGGGCGTGAGCTGGGGGGGATCTAGACAATCAGGAGTTCGAATATCCTCTGTAATAGCTCGCACGCGTTGAGCGAACTGGGCGACTTGGTTCGCGTCCAGGGAGGCGCTTTGTTTGAAGCGAGGAACTCCGTTGTTTTGACTCGCAATGCAGATCAATCCCTGGAACATCGAAAATGCGTTCGATCCCTCTGGGCCAATACTCAATCTGTAAGTCCTCTCTTTTCTGATTTTTAAGTTTTCAGCTTGCTCATGAATATAATCCAGACACAAAAGGTCAAAGGTTGGTGGCCTCGAAAGTACTACGAGGCAAAATATTTCGCGTGCATATGCTTCCATTAGTGTATTGATTTGTTTAACATCGATTACAGAAAGGTACCGACTTCTCGCACGCTATTCCTTGACGGTTTCTGATGCAAATTAGTCCGCTCTCAGGTTTTATCACGCTTCCCTAATTTCGTTAGCTGGGGCCACAGGACGCCTCCATGCGACTATCCGCTTCTCTCGCTAAGTCGTCGTAATGATAATTCAAGGACAAAGACCGGATATCATTGGCCAAAAGTCGCAAGTGTGGCTGCGAGTAAAACTGTGTCTCGTGGTTTCCACAGCGAAGTGACTCAATTGTTCAAAACGATATCAACAACAAGGTACTGGCCACGCTTTGACGCCACCCTTCATTCTTTTGTGGACATAGGCCGCAGCGCGCCCTGGCGCTATCCGTATGTGCCGTTCACGGCTTGGCCATGTACATGTAAAATGAGGCGTCTTTTCGTCTCAGAGGGTATAAGCTCTATTTTGTAGATGCCGAACAATCGCATGTCGGGGAAACTTGTAGTCCCGTGTTTTGGAATCGTCCCTTCGCCGCCCATGCCATCAAAGTCACGTCCTTCATCTCGCCACCCTGTCAATCGAATCCAGCCCATCGGTAGTCAATAATAATTCTTCCTTTGTTCACAGCTATACCCATTGACCTTTTTAGGGTAGTTGCAATCGAGATGTACACAAGGACCTATCCCTCAATGTTCTCACCCCAATTTCGTAGATGTCAGGACACCGCGTGAGTCTAAACACTGTCAGAAATGTCCATATTGTTCACGGCCTACTGGACGGGACAGCCGACAGTTAATACCCCTATGACCGTTTCCCTATGGGAAACCAGTTGTCTGAAAGTGGAAGATCACAAACAATGACTCGGATTCGGACCCTTGGCTGCGTGACAAATGCCCTAAGACCAGGCCACGCTGAGCCGTGGAAAAGGCGCCAGGTTCAAGGCAAGAAAAATTATTTCAGGTTCGTAATGGCTTCGATGTACGGATCTTTATAATAATTCCCATTCAGGATCAGCGATGGAGTGAATGTTGCGCAGGCAGCTCCTGTTCGCGTTCAGTACCAAGGTTATTGGTATATCCTTCACCATTTCTCTTACAGCCACTGTGGAGGTTTTAGGACGTGCCAATAGAAAGCTTTATACGTACGATAATAACATTCTTTCAACCGTGATCTGCGGAATGTGGATCCCTCGAAAAACAAATACAGTCCACCAGAAACTCGGCGCGTCGAAACAGCGCCCGCCGGTGTCTATGAGAATTATCGCACTAAAGCGCTGCGATATTGATCCTGAAGGATGTGGGAACAGTCAGATTGTTGACAAGATGGTTGACAAGCTGGCCGCACAAGAAGGGCGATGGATATTTGTTTTTTTTCTACTTCAGTTACTCACCACAGAATATATCGCTTTCATTCTTTCCGATTCCCCAAAGAGGATTGTCAAAGTCCTATGTGAGTGAGCGTTGAAGACACGGAGATTCGTGGACAATCCCAGAGGAAGTTTGGTGACATTGAATCCATATCTATTTCGTCGCATCAAGCAGATGCCGGCTTTTCGATTTTATGAACAAGATTTCCAGTATCTCCGTAGCTCGTAGAACAATTCTTAAAGGGACATGATGCTCTGTGAGTTATTGGCTTTGAGAGTCATTGGTCTGTTTATTATATTTTTGGAAGAGTGTATAGAAAACGCACGAACTCGATAACGACAAGTGTCTACCAAAAGTATGTCCTTCATACTCTACGATCAGCGACTAGCAATACCGTACATCTCCTGCTGTTTAGTAATAAAGCCTTGCCAATTCATCTGCGAGAATGATAAACAATGCGGGATTAGAAGAAGGATTGAAGTACACACCCTGACACCAAACCTGTCTTCATCCATCGACAACACTCAAACGCCGGTAAACGTTACCAAGTTGAAGATGTATAAAGCAGGCGACGAAGCTCGATTGGTCCCTGAATCTTTCCCAAAAAACAGACCTTAGTGGTTATATTATCGTAGAACCAAAAAGGAACGCACCAAAACAGAAATAACTTGCTCAGAGGATGCGATGATGGGGAGCGTTGCGTAGCACGGGTTTGAGATTCAAAGCGCCGGCCTCAGCGCCCGTTATGCGGCATACACTATGGTACAAATACCAACTTGAAGTAGAGAGCGTGTTGAGATTCATGTGCAACTTCAGGTATGTAGTCGGATGACATCTATCGATGGGGTGGTCATAGCCTACAATGCATGTGCTAGTCAGTGGTAAATTGCAGGAAAGCCAGCGCAACTTGAACATACGGTATAACATCTTCGTCACCACTGCATAGAGCCAAAAACGAAGTGTTAAAGGAAAAAGAACATGTCGCCTTGGGGTTTCTGTTCCTAAAGAATGAGGAACGTCACCCAAGTCATGATGCGATGAGGAGGAACGGGTTGGCGCGGAAGACAGTGAGCCACGATACAGGACCTCAAAGGATAGGATTCGTGGATGTATGTAGTGATGATGCTGCTTCGTATCATTTGTGGCAACGAAGGTTTGCCCTCTTCATCGAGGCTCGAGACAGATTTGACCGGGGGGAGATGGGAGGCCTGGCATGAAGACGTTGATATCAGGACCTGTTGCGTGCACATAAGTCTCGAATGGCGATAAGATTAGAAGGAGACATACGATCTGCTCTGAGGGTGTTCTTGAGGATGTCGCCGAGCCTCAGCGAGGGCCAGGCGAGGGCACTGAGTCTGCCGGCACGTGGAGTTCTTGCAGAAATCAAGGCACAATCCTTGTCCCGTCGTTAGTGTGTTAACCGCTATCGATGTTGACGGATACACCAATCCGTGGGACGAGAAAAGTGTGGAGAAGGAATCCAGCAGCGAGCACTGACATGAATATATATTTCCTAGATGTAGCCGGTCGATGGGAAAAATAGTCGTATTCACAAGGAATATACAAGCGCTCCTGGCTGCGTCATGGGGATTCGCAGAGTGGATGGTGTTGGTGGCATGCTTCGTATCGTTCGTTGGAAGGGGCAGAATGGGAGGGAAGCGGATTCCAGGACTCGATGAGGTGTTCGTACTTCAAAGACGGATGGTCACGTAGATGGTCAACAACTTGAAACCAGCTAACGTCGTAGGATGTAACTGTGAATTGGGTTTAACTTTCGAAGAAGTCGATTCAAATCAAACATACGGTTAAAACCAATCCTCCAGGCCTTCAAACAAATAATAAGCCCCACAACGACTTGCGCAAGCTGACTGTGGATTGTGGTTTCGTCCCGACTTCTTGAACACGGATGTCGTCCATATGCCCACGCTTCGACCTTGACAGTGGCTGCTTTATCCCAGAGGACTTGCACATATATTGCTGCGTTCTTTAGCTGTAAAATGGGATGAGAGAAGAAATTGACAAGCAC
>JABAJV010008861.1:0-14590 GCA_018854895.1 Tricholoma furcatifolium | reverse complement strand
AGTCCAACCCGTACCCGTACCCTTGAGTACCCGTACCCGTAACCCGTCGGGTACACCATACCCGTTGCGATTCACTATCTATCATGCCTGCTGTTTCTTCGGCATTGGCTGATATTATTTCTCAATCTGAAGCTGGACCTGGACCTTCTACCATGATGAATCAACAGATAACCTCTGCCGCTACCAATCCCCAATCCTTGCCAACACCGACTTCTATTATCCATCCCTCATCTCCGTTAAGCGATTTCCTTAATATTGACGGAGACGCTCATATGCATGAAGACGACGATCATCGCGACGATTTCCTTCGCGACTTCGAGAACCTTTAGGTCATAATGATGTTAACAAATGCCATCTTACCTCAGTACACTCTTTTGGCATTTACTTTCGACGTACTCAGAGCCCAACTCGATAACTATCCTTAAAGTCCATATCATTTTCCAACTTGAGTAACTATCATTAAACTTCTAGTCTATCACTGACTGTTATAGCCGCCCTTACGAACGGCTGGAGGGCGTATGTAGCGACTACGTGTCACACAATCTTTATCTCATCTTATCACACTCCTTATCATTTCCTTCCCATCATTCCTGCGCCACAACTCCCAGGGTATTCAGTATATAAAGCTAGCTATCATGTTCTAGGTAGCCGGTTTTGCAACAAGAGTACTTACCCCACTTCTTACCGCAAGACTCAGACCTTACATCTTATCTCGTGTGTCGTGACACTAGCCGACGGTTAGCAAACGTCACACTCGGATGGATGTGGGAAATCATCACCGGCGGACTACTAGTCAGATGAAGTTCATGTTGCGAAGAATTGGGGGGCATCCCAGAGGGTGTATAGAAGCTGCTTTCGTTTCTACGGATACCATCTCTACGCTACAAATGCAAAACGTGAGATCTTGAGACTTCAAAGGACGGTCGATGAGATGTTTCGCAACGGGTAATCAAGTACATCTATTCCGAGTTGACCCATGACGGCGTCTCAGTTGAAGCTTTGGACGATACTAGTAAGTACGAAGCATGATGCATCAGATGATCGACCTTGGGCAACAAGCATATGTTACTAGAGCAGCTGAACAGTCTCAAAGTACTGATAATCGACATTCGTACTCGTAGTAACTGGCTCTGTTCGTAAGATCAATTCAAACGTTAAAAGACAAGCTGTCGAAACGTTAGACTAATTCTCCCCTCTTTAACTTTTGGTTCCCTGCTTGCATTAGTCTCAAAACTCCATCAATCTACCAGGCTTGCTTACTTGGGTATTTCGTGCTTCCAGAACAGCTGAGTATCACCCTGCATCACCACCAAAGACCCTGATTTCAGAGTCCACCGCTTCTTGAGCAATGGAGGCGTCGGCTCGGATCGAGCTCTTTTAGCAGTGGGTCTGTTCGTCTTGGCCCCATTCAATGGATCGTACGCCATAACAAACGTCCGAGGGGCGCCAAGAGAAACGGCAGCAATAACCCTGCATTATATTAGTATGCTGGCATGCACAGATTTTCTTCCATACCTCTCCTCAACGTTGTCTCTGTGTTTTCCGATATATATACTACCGTTTTCGTAGAGATTCAATAGGACATGGTTAAATTTCACACCAAGTTTCCCCTCGACTTCGTCTTGAATTTGTCGAAGAAGTGGGGGGTATGTGTAGTTCATCACCGTTTGTTGACCGCTGTACTTCAGCTTGAGATTTTCATCGGTGGCATATGCTATACGTTCATGAACAACGACTCTGGCACATGAACTGAACTCTACGCACCAGCAATCTTTCTCGACTGAAGTACCTCTTTACCATAGACTTTCAACTTGGGCTGGTACCCTGCTATTTATTAGCATCATAATTTAAACCAACATATGCATGAACGTGCAGCTATCGAGCTCCAGGAGGCCTGTATACCACTGAGCAGCAGTTGACTCATCAACGAAATCTGGGACATAGAATACTTCAGCATCTTGCATGTCTTCAAATTGGTAGGCGTCTAGGTCCTTAATTTTATCGATTTCAGATTCGGGTACTTCGGTTCGTGGTCGTTTCCCGGAGTGTGGCATGCTAACTGTATGTCAATGTCAAGAAGAACAAATCGTGTGCCCAAATTCGGGGTCGAACGAAATTATTGGAACTCCGAAGTAGACATTCTGTTACCATATGGAGCTGGCTCAGAAACTCGAGCTCTTTGCCTCCTCCCTCTTTCTACCATGATTCATCATGTATGGCAATCTTCGAACTCTCCAGTCATATTTATCACGTTGTCAAGCACGGCGATCTTGATTCTTGATGCTGCTACACCACGCAATGGCATAAATGATAAAAACATCAGGTTTCGAAGTTTGTGCTAGATAAAAACCCCATGGAGGCTTCCTTCCTGCTGTGCATCTCGCCGTTGAAAAGAATGTCGATGAATGAGGTCTAGCGGGGCGACGAGAGAAAATAATGATAAACCTGTTATGTACGGCGCGCTAAGCATGTACGAACTTTCATCAGGAGTATTGAACTCAGAGGTCGTGTATCTGCATCAAAGCTCGACTGCTCAAGCAGCTCATCTGCGTGTATGTATGTACACAACATGGTTTCACAGGCACCATTTGCGTCATTGAAATATTCTTGTCGGTTAAAATGTCTGCCGCCATCCCCATCGGCTATCCTGCCGTCAGGCCTGCCGCTGCGCGCAGTAAGGTCTCCACACTGCTATACTGATTAAACTTGTTAAGATCAAAACCGGAGCCTAGGATAAACCCACATAAATAGTTGCGCAGCTCTGTTGACCGGTGCCGTTGGATTTTCCTGTCTATCTGTAGCTGCAAGAAGGGAAGACTCTCACGTCTCGCAGTACGTTCTTCACGCGGACTCCCGATTTTGTGTCGCGGAAGGCTTTTAATAAACAGGAAGCAGTCGAATTTAGCACTATTGCTTGTTCATTTTGGCAACATGGGGTCATCTGACCGCGGGGCATGGACATTGGAACCAAAAAAACATTTGATCTCATCTTTGCCAAGGATTCATTTTCCCACTTTCCTGGTTTCAATCCCGACGGCAACAGACATAAAATAAGTTATGTTTAACCCCAGAATGACTTCGCGGACGACGCGACATTCCCCCACCCATGATATTTCTCGGGTCGACAGCCTTGCTTCTGTTCCTTCCCCTCTTTTCTTTCGCTCGTTCACCACTAAACATTTCGTTTCCTGAATCCGCGCCAGCAAGTTCGTTGGTCGTAGATGACAATTTCATTGGAATATCATGGGAACTGAGTTCGTTCAACACCCTCTGTGAGCCTCCAACAATGTCTCGCCTTTCGGTCTTCTAATGAGAACGTAGGGGGTAATACCTCTGAAACGATTCCCGATGCCATGCAAAATTACCTGCATAATATCATTGCAAGGCTCGAGAATCCACTTCGGATTAGGATCGGAGGCAATTCTATGGACATGTAAGCTTTTCGATATCTGTAGCTTGACCTTCATTCTCATTATACCGACCACCACCACAGTTCAACATATGTACCCACACTCTCTGAGCTTTTAGTGGAAACAGACCCCGATGCCTATTTCAATGACATTCCTGTCGACTTCGGGCCTGTCTTGTTTGATGTTATAAATGCCATGTCAGATGATGTAGGGGAGATGCAGTTTGTTCTCGGCTTGACCATGAGAAATCCGAATGATACGAGCAACCTTCTGCTTCTTGCGGCGGCAGCTGAGGAACAGCTTGGTGATCGTCTAGACGCATTTCTCCTCGGAAATGTAAGATTATCTAACGCCACTCTCTTGAAATTTCAGTGACTCATCGTCTCTAGGAGCCCGACTTGTATGGGCTGTACAGTATACCCTCATATGTACGCGCCTTTTTTTTCTGTTCCTTCAGTGATATGTTAATATCTTCAAGGTGAGTGCAGTCGGGGAAGTCGTTGAAGACATGCGCAACGCCAATGACCTTCCAACTACGCTGCTTGGTGGACCGACCATTTGCTGCCAATGGTTAATCGACTTTGTCGTTTGATTACCTGAGAATATTGTTCTGACATAGTGACCATCAGGAATCTTTCAACGATCTTAGAAGATGGACTTGTTGACTATTCTTATAAATATTACGCGTAAGCTTCCAATTTCGCATCATGTTAAGCTTCACTTCTAATTCTAGCTCAGTGTACAGCGATATCCACAGGAAAACTGTGGCGGCCCAACTCCGCAAAACACAAACATAACTTATTATCTCTCTCATCAAAATGGTGCGTCGCACGATCGTTGCTTGAGTTCTGATTCGATTCTCCTTCGTGTGTAGTCGCTCCCTTCCTCGGCTGGCAACAAGAGGGAATGTCGATCGCTCGAAAGAACAACGTGCCGGTGTTAATGACGGAGTACAATTCTGTCTCTTGTGGAGGATCCAACATCTCAGATACCGTAAGTTCATTACATTTGCACCAGACAGATACTCAGCTGACGGATCATTCAGTTTGCAGCCACGCTTTGGGCTATAGACGTCGCAATGAAAGGCCCCAGCATGAATTATTCCGCTCTCTATTTACATACTCGCGAATTTAATGTGACCTACAACCTATTTGACCCTCCGACACCAGAAACATCCACAGAACCGGGATGGTCGACAGGCTCCGTGTATTACGCCACGCTTTTCCTCGCTGAGATGACCGACTATAGCGGGACCGTCATCGTCGACCTCAACTTAAACGACTCAAATTCGAACCCGGAGGCTACAGTTGCAGCGTATGGTATCTACCACGACTCTGGAGCTGCGCGAGGCAAATTAGCCTTGATTAATTTTGCAGACGCTAACGACCCTGGGGAATCCGCCACTCAGGTGTATACTATCCCGGCGGGCGTATTCGACTCGGTATTCGTCAGAATCCTAACTGCGCCTTCGGTAGTAGAACGGGAGAATATTTCGTGGGCTGGACAGACTGTGGGGGATATCGGAAACCTGCTCGGGACCCAGGAGACGACGTCACTGAACTGCACGGCCGGCTGTAATGTTGAAGTTCCCAGCCCTGGAGCCGCGCTCGTTTTCAATAATGGCTCGAAGATGTATACGGGAAATTCTACTATCATCGGTACAGAGGCAGTTGTCTCTAGCGCGACTTCCACCCTTTCAATATTACATGGATTGAATATTGTTGTAGTACTTGCGTCCTTGTACACCCTTTGCATCTAGTTTGGACATTGGAGCTATAATATTATTTGGAACATAAAAGAGCTCCATGTTCAATGTTACGACCTTCAAAACGAATCTCGAACAATACAGGATATATCATTAACAAAACAAGTGTCTACAATGCGAGAGCGAAAGAGGGGGGGGGTGTAGATTTCAACGGTAACCTTCGTTCTCCAGGCTCTCAACTGCTTGCTTAGCAGCTATTTCACGGGCAGTGCCCTTGTCACGAGCGCTACCGAGTCCGTAGGGTATTTCGCCGACTTTATACACCATTATAATCAATGGCATGCAAGGTATAATGATGGAAGTCAAACGCACGATAGAATGTAGAAGTCCAGGTAATGTCATGCTGAGGACCTTCGGGCTTGTCGTCCCACTGCCAGACTCTGAATTTATACTTATTGACGATATTGTTCAGGTCCGCTCGGTATTCTATATGCAGGTGATCATCTGAATCCGCGCTTATATACAGGGAACTTACGTCGTGGTGGAACATACGACGGCGGTGGATATACTGTTGGGCAATTCAATATTAGAAGCAATCGATGTTTTAAATACATAAAAAAAGGTCACCAGCTGGGCGGTTGCGGTTGGGAAGTGCTGAATCCAGTTAGGAGTTAGTATATGGAATGAGCATGAGCAGAGGTGGTACCGAAGTCATCCGCGGTCGTGCGCCCTAGGACAGCCCAATTGAGGTCGGTAATTGAGGCACAATCAACATACTTACCTTGCGTGCGGGAAGGCCTGTTGACAGAAGTAGCGCTGTTATCGATTGCTACCGAGAAATCGTCAGGGACACAGACGAGGAGGAATTGACCGCCACTAACCCTCCATAGTAATAGAGTATGAAAGTATAGCTTTGGAGTTGCTTGTTAGATGAGGATGCCTTTGCGATGTTGGAGAACGAACATCGTCCAGCCTTATATATGTTAGATTTAACCCCTCCTTACCTGGCTTCATGTAACACGAAGAGATGTGTTAGTAATGCTGTAGTATGGACCGCAGCTCTGCGAGTTCGGCAAGGACGGGAGAATGAGAGCCTTTCATTGCGAAGGGTGAGCTTTCGAGAAAAATTCCCATAGCTGGGGCGCAAGTGACCGTTTTGGTCAATGCGAGCTGATAGGAAACTGGGTTTCACTACAGCCTCCAGCTTCATAATACGCAGTCTGAAGTCACAAAACGCAACGCACAGCGATCCGGATTTTATTTCGAACGTTATCATAAATCCTTTCTGTCCCGTTGCCCAGAGAAGGGCAACGGCATCTAGGTCTGTGCATTCTCAAGGACTCATGCATAATCTATCAGGACAAAATTAGTTGGAATGCTAGCGCGCAGAAAAAGCTCATTAATACCGTGAGGGGAAAGCGTAGAGTCATGTTCCCTACAGCCTGAAATAAGGTAGGGTAAACCCTGCACAGCTTTGTAGAGAAAGGCGCTCTTAATGATCAAATTTTTACCCTTCATAAACCCTTTCACAAGGGAATTAACCGTGAATAACGTTGGCCATTAAGGATATCCACCCTAGGAAGGCCGAGGTAACAAGGATATTGCCTGAGCATCGATCGCAGTTTCACAGCGATCTGAGAAGGGGTTTAAACTGTGAATGGGCGAGTTCACATCTCGAAAGATAACTAATGGTCTTGTTTCAAAGACCACTTCTCTTCGGGAAGAGGCTCTCAGCATGACTGAATGGGGGGACGGGCTATGAAGGGGTTTGTCGCCAATTAATCGCAAATATGATATTGCTATCTTAGGATTGAAGAATGGAGAACACATCCTATCAGAGAGCTCGAAGCTGAGCGATCGATTCAATTACGCCCTGTTAAAATTCAGCTTGAGAACAGCCTCAAATATCAGTATGCTACTTTCATTAAAGAATCGCTTACCGGTGCGCCCAAAAATCAGCCCAGACATTCAAGGAACACGGATATAGCTTGAAGTGAAATCAAACATCGCTATCCCGAGGCAAATCCAGTTTCTGCATTCACACCTATGCTCCGGCGTCAACGAATGAGGAAATCTCAGCTACCATAGACATACCTGAGAAATGAGAAATATGCATTAACCAAAGTCGGTGTAATTTAAATACAGCTCGGATGTATCATGGTAGGACATCGCTGTGAGTTTAAAATTACTACCATGTTGCAAGCAGCAATGACAGCTCTACAAAAGGCAAAAATAAGAGTTTTTCGCTGAAGTAGGGCTTACTGTAATTCAAAGTAATGATAATATTGGCGCAGAACTACCAGCAACGATCTAAACCAGACGAATGAACCCAATTTCAGTGTGTTGTGGGGGTTAGAGAGAGACAGGGATGCTTACATAAAACACCTGGGGAATTGGTGTGCGCACTGCGCGCCTTGAACACAGCACCAACTCTTGCAACCGGCATTCTCATGGGCTCCGTTGTAGGCTTTGGTTTCTGCTCCAACTCGTATGTGTCTTTGTCTACGCTCTAACCTGAAAGCTCTTGATACTGACTAGACGCCCTAGACAGAACATCACCGAATCATAAACACAGCATATTAGCAGAACCACAAAAGCGACCGTAGACACGTCACAAATCCGCAAGACGGAGCTTGTTTTAATTTCCTTTGGACACTTACGCAATATCCTTGTATTTGACTACGGCAAAATCGTGAACCCGATTGTACAGAAGGACCTTTGAGACCCAAGGTCCCAGTTGCGCAGCTGTCTGGCACGCTAGCACGGTTGGGTATGCGTCTAGTGCAAACTCTTCGGAGATATGATGAGGGTTAGATGTGGAGGATTGACGTCGAGGAGAAATACCCGTTTGGCAGGAGCTGTGCGTCCATTAATCGATATTCTCCTTTCCAAGTTTTAACGGACGCTCTCACCAGTTGCAAATGCTCCTCTCGTTTTGCGATTGTCCTCGAAATGGCCGATGCCTTTCGTATGACGACCTCTTGGATCCAGGAGCTCTCCAAATCGAGGAATGACACGTAGACCCGCGTTCATCCAGATCCAAGTTCTCTTGAACATCGCCTAGCGTTCTGTAAGGTGATGGCCGAAAGGATTCTTGTTCATACCGTACGCCCGGGCTGCTGTGCCCTTCGCCACTGCATTTTCATACCCATGTGTCCCAGGCTTCCCAAGTTTTGACCATCGGCGGTGGAACAGCCTACGCCCGTACTCCTCCCTCAAGACGCGGTCCGTGCTCTGAACGACGAGCATGTGCTTTTGTCTGGAACATCTCTTTCTTCGGCTCTCATTACCGTCGGCGACAGAAGTTGGAACATGAAGCTGCAACGAGTTGCGAGACGACAGATGTTGCACCACAGTGCGGGAAGATCACCCAAACTTCGTCTATACCGCCGTTTGCCGTTGCAGGAAGGAGTGTACAGCGGAGAATAGCCCTCTTGGTTATTGGATACATTCCCACATCGCATCCAGGTTCTTGTTGCTCATCTTTTCAACCATGGCGATATCCAGGTCCACTATTTAGCAGGGTTTACATCGATTGTCGACGTTGATCTCGTCCCTAGCGTGAGACTCTTAGACCAGCTGTCGGACATCCTACAGCCATAACTCGCAATATCGACGTTTATGGGCAAAGAATCCTGTCAGTGGCGCTTTAGTCGATGCCACTGGTTTCGACGACGGTCTCGCCTCTTGAGACGCCTCGGTACCGCCGGGACTCTACCGTCCACTGAATGTTATACTTGGCTTGTCAGCGACATTTCACCACGTTCAAACAAGAGGCTTCACCTTGATTATGATTCGCCCTTCAACTCTTTGATCACTCGAGAGGCCACAGATTCGACGCCCATGTGGTCAGGCGACTGATGCACCAGAGTACGAGAATAGAACCAGATAGCCGCGGGCGCCATTGCAGGAGGACGACAGTTTCTGAGGGAGAGCTGCTTCCCAATCGTCGGGCTCATTCGTATCGTAGCTCTTGTCCTCGTCGTTGCAAAGATCGCAATATCACAATCCACGCCCGTAAATTCGACATTTCTATGTGTCAAGGCGCCCTTTTTTGAGGCGCCCGGATTGGTACCGCTGGCATCTTTGCGGTCCTCGTCATAACCAGACACCCTCTGGCGTCGCTTGGCTCCTCCCGTCTTCCGAATGAAATTAGCTGAATGTCAGCGACGTATTTTTCATGCTTAACCGGAATATGTCACCTTATGAATATTTTCGCCAACCAACAACTTTACAACTCGACATAGACCCGTTGCTCATCTCAAAATCCCTAGGCCTTCGACCGCTTGTCAAGCTTGAGCCAGTACTTGCACCCCCGACACCGCACCTTTGCTTGGACCTTGAGCGTCCACTCATCTTCCTCAGGAAAGTAGTGGCGTACAGCCTCCTCCGCAAAATCCTTCTTCGCTAGCCGTGGCGGAAGCGCGGGTCGCTGCTGCATAGTTCGTTGTAGATGCCATTTCCAAAGATAGGGAGTGGCAGAGCTGAGAGATTTAAGGAGGGCCAGGCCTGGGCCAGGCTATGGTTATCGGCTTTGTTGTGACCGCCCACGTGTTGGTGGGAGTTTGCGCCGCCAGGCTCCAATTGTTGGTGTTTGTGTAAGCCGCCTATCGCCCTATTTTGTCCTGCAGGCTGGCGAAATATTTGGCGGGTCATGCGAATCTCAATTATTTTAATATCGAGCGACTAAAACCTCGCTGCGACGAGATATGCTTTTTGTTTCCCCCATTGAGGTAGACGTCATTAGCGGCGCTCTTTCTGATCGGTAACTGGTTACTATTGTTGGGTGACCTGGTTGCCCGAGTTCGTGTCGAGCGAGCTAGCAGCGCGATATATGGCTTCGTCTCAGTGTGCTTGTATTCAAGTCCAAAATTCAGAGTACCTCTAATTTTTTGAGTAGAACTTGAGTGAGTACGATACCTTTTCTTTTCGGAATAAGGGCTTTACTGAACGGTTTGTTCTGCAGATATGCGTTTCGGCAATCATCGATTACATTCTTGTTTTTCGGTGAGCACGGTTGCCTCCATGTTTCAGCCACATTTGAATGCTCATAGTGGTCTGTTTTATGATGCAGCGATAGCCTGTATTCGCAAGTATAGACTATTCACAATGTGGATACATAAACATGACATGAAGCATACTAAGAGTAGCAAAAGCACAAAGAGGAGCAGCAAAACTGGGAGCGAGAACATATGAAGCCTATCTATATCTACCACGACCAAAGAGTCTAAAATTTATAGTGCCAAGCGATTCAAGGACAGAAGGCAGCGAGCGCCTGCTAAGGTCTCGGGTTCTACGCCTGCGACATTGCTGTACCTCCCCCTTCCAGCCTGGGTGCCGTAGGATTCTAGCTCGCGCCGGGTGGAAAATCGGTATTTTGCCCTGCAGGAGCGGGGCGAGAGATGTGGCGTATCTTATGGTAAGCGCTACTGTCAGTCTTGCCTTTCAAAAGATACTGAAAGCTCTTACCAGGCTCAAAAAAGCCACGCTCGTCTTCACTATCCGAGTCCGTACACTCATCGTCACTGGCCCCATAGTGGATCTCAGCATAGCGGCGCCCTGGGACACCAGGCCCCGTCAAGTCGTGACGAACAGTGGGTACCGTCAGGCTCGGGGTGTTGTAGGACATGTGTCCAGCTCTGGTTGGATAAGGATGGCTTTCCTTGGTGGTCAGGTACTGGCCTGGTTTCTCGCAGCATTTCCAATAGGCTTGTTGATATTGGAATACGTAAGGTTGGGATGGAGGCGCGTCACTGTAGCATGACCAATTCTGCGATGGGGTCGAGCGCTCTGCGGTGCCAGAGCGCTGGACTTCCTGCCTAAAGTCGACGGCCCCACGGCGCTGCGAAATATCCTGAAGGGGAGCCTTGCTTGAACAAGAAGGCCTCTGTGTGGCGGTGTCCTTGGGCTTCCTAGCCCTCTAATGAAAACATTGTCAGCTATACATCGCGAGACCACACAGGAGTGGGTTCACCTGAGGAATTGGCAGTCCCAGCTTTTCCTTAATGCACCTGCACAAGTCCCTGTGCTTGTGCCAGAGACCAGGGTAATACATCGATCGCTGGTCAAGCTTAATCCACTTCGTGCAGCCACCACAGTGGACCAGCTTTGGGAGTACCTCGAGGGTCCATACATCACTTTCAAGGTTCAGACGGCGGATAGCTTGGTCCATGATATTTTTTCGCCGCGCACGCTCCTGTGCTTCTGGGTCATCTGCTCTGTTGATGCGTGCTGACTTTCTAGTCGAAGTTGGGGCAGTACGAGGCGACTTTCTAGTACGAGCCATTGTGCAGGATCAGGTGGAACGATGGGAGGTAATTGAGGAAATAAGGAATAAGATGGAGGGAAGAGGCAACAACTGGGCGTTTTAAACAAGACGCACCAGATGCTCGCGGAGTTTCTATCACTGTATGTTCGAAACCCCGCTTGCTTGTCGCTTTGTCTTGCCTCGCCGACCTCTCACGTGTTGATGAGTATTTTTTCCGTTTATGGTCAACTGTGGGTGCTTGTATTTGGCCACCAATCGCTCATTGGTTCGTTCAAAAACCTCCATGTGGCCTTTCAGGGGTTGTTGGACGTTTTTGGTATTCTTTTGTTCTTCCCTGCCTCGTCACGGTGCATCTGACTCTTCATTTCTCCAGTTTTCGGCACTAATTACACCACACTTTAGCGACGTGGTCCACTGCTTTCCGTAGGAATATTTTTCAGACACCTCTAATGGTGTGGTGGGCCGATGGCATGGTCAATGCACGAATTCACCCAAAGTCAGGGATATTGAAAAACGGCTATTACGCAGTGATCCACGGAGACTCTATTGTGTGTGCTCAGCAACATTATATCTTTAGCGTTATGACGAGAGCATTGTTTCACAGTATGTCCTGCCATATTTTTCTTTTCCATGCCAAACAATTCTTGATGGGTCGCACACAGCATTAGCTGTTCACTACGGCCACTTACTTGGAGTCCTGCGGGAATAAGGGGATGGGCACCTTGACTATCCAACAGTTGCATCCTTCCGTCCTTCGTCGACCGATGTTATTCGTATGCACCGAGACCAATGTCCACCTTGTATGCATCTTCACAGCGATGATTCTAGTGGCTTAACGGCCAATTTCGAGTTTTCCGTTTTGACGTTACTTGGCCCTCTCAATTTCGATGTCTAACTTCGCTTATACCGATCCTGGAAAGAGAGTCGTTGGCAATATTCTTCTCCAAGCATCGCTCAACATATTTGGGGACTTGGTTTGTGATAGCTTGAGACCGCCTCCGAGATGGTACGCAGCATTGAAAGACGCGCCACTGTATGTGCCGCTGAGGACCGATTAGCTTCCTGTACCTGCCACGATAGGTTGCCACCCTATCATTATTTGATCGTTGTGCAGAGATGCCATGTTTTGTAGGTCCTCAATCTGTCAATCGTTGACAGCAGTATGATCATTAAGTAAACTGGGTAATAGCTTGTCATTTTCGAAGCTTCTAACATATTCTGCGTACACGACAGCCTAGACGAATTCCAGCATGATCTGAGTAGCGAATGCTTTGGGATGAATTTCCACCGTTGTACAAGAAAAACAATCTATGCCTAAATGCCCATGGGGTCTTGGCACAGTGGTAGCGCGCATGCTTCGCACAACTATTCATTTGCATGAGGTCGTGAGTTCAATCCTCACAGGCTCCAATATTTTCTTTTTCAACCTTCTATCAAATTTTCCGAGCCGCGCACAGTCACAACGAGGCCGTGATACCAACGAGCGCTTCCCAAGATAGATGTTGTTGTTGCCTACTGTTTGTCAATTTCCAGTTTCCTCTTTCATGTGAGCCCCGCCTGTCCTACACCCTGCCTTCATCACCTGCAGCGAGCATTTTTGAAGCACGTGAAGCCCACCTCCAATACACAGGGCACCACGCTCATCTAGCCACAATATGCGCCACTACCCCTGAATCACTAAGAACAACATCTCTGACACGCATCCCCTCAATATCAACAGCCGCAAGTACAGCGACCTCAATTACACCGCGGAAACTGTATCAAGAGTCTCAACTTGATGTACGTCAACTTCCAATCTTGAGGATGCGGAGGATGATGACGAGAATTTTGTGCCTTCTCTATCAAGAATGAGCTACGGTTGGGCGCACATCCTCCGAAATAGCTTTTTTGCAAGCGCCGTCACGAGCTTTTCTTGGAAAAGATGGGCGCTGGCTTTTCTTATCCAACAACGAGAAAAACATACCCAAGGTGGAACGGACGTCGACGTCGACTCTCACCTCGCATTCCCAGTATACGTAATCACCAGATGGAACTTGGTCATCCCCTTCGTCAATCTCGTCAAGAGTGCAAGTCCAATCGCATGTTCGTTTTCCTCCAGGTTTCTTTGGCGGCTGATCTGTATTCATTGTCATAGCGTTGGTGCCTAATACATAAACTAATCACTTTTCTTTGATACGTGACTAGCAATACGATACCTAGTAAGCGTCAAAGAAGTTATTCTGCAATTCTCATTTCTCCTGAACTCGCTTCGGTTTACAGAGGCCACCAAAGTTCTGATCTTGCAGCATTCACGTTAACATGAGCCTTCTACGCGACTCGCAGCCCCGCGCCTTTTCTATCGTACTAAAGCAAAGATTTCGGATCCTTTGGTCTGGATCGTATGCGAGCTAGCTCAAGTTGTGAGGTACTAGGCGATCGGACAATCGCTCGAATTTATATTGTTTTGGCTAACCAATCGAGCATGTACTACTACTAGTACTCATTTTACCCAATTCATCTCTTTCCATATGTCGACCTTCCATACACCTAGTTTCCTCCTAAAGTTGATGACAAACCCGCGCTTCATAGCTGTAGGAGTATCGTCACCCTTACGATACAGCTCGTCCACTTCTTCAAAGAACTTTGCAACAGTCGCTTCATTCCCGACAGCAAGCAGTGTCAGTGTACGTCCTTGTTCCTGTGAGAGCACCTCTTTATCTGCAGGCATCGAGCGCCCATCTCCACGCTGAGACTGCAAAGCTCTCTCCCATCCTAGAATAACATCTGCTACACCTTGAGCCGCAAGAGTTCTGCCCCCATAGTCCATATACACTACCAAAACCAACTCACTCAGCCTTCCAAGGTTCCTCAACGCCTCAACAATGGGCTGAACTTGCTTCCGATCACCATCGAATCCGCGAGCTCCGAGGTATCCATCGTTGGAGAACTCAATTGCGAGGCGTTTGAGCGTTGGAGGGAGATGCAAAAGGTAATGGACTTGGGATTCCAATTGATAGGGCATTTCTTTAGGATTAAAATCGTAAATCGCGAGTATGAGAGTTGTGCTCGGGTATGGCGTAGACATATATAGTCGGCGTGAGGTGTGAACGAGAGTTTCGAGAGAGGGGAAGAGTGCCAAATCCCATAGTCCTGGCCGCGGTCCAGATCACGATCATCGTGGATAGATATGTCAAGAAATCGCAGATGAGGATAGGTTGTTTTGTTGGT
>JABAJV010008860.1:0-14598 GCA_018854895.1 Tricholoma furcatifolium | reverse complement strand
CCCACACACGATATCTTACAACTACACCAGGAAGGGCCCGGATCAATCGCTTACATACACACGTATACTTCTACCACCCAGTAGTTAGCTTATCTAGCTCGCCTCTTAGCCCACAGAGTGGCTTGTCGGCGTTAAACAGAGTTCATCCATCCATCCATCCCTACCTTATGTTTTGGAAAGCCGGCACACCCTTGCCACCATCATCCCACTTCTCATTGCAAGGCTCACATCGTATTCTTCGCCCACTAATAAAATGGCCACGCGGGACTCGAACGACGCGCCCAAAACCATCCTCGTCTGCCGCCTTGGCATCATCGGCCTCACCAGGACATTTAAGGTGCTGTGTAAGGAGGAGGAAAAGGAGGGAGAGGGAATTGGGGTTATGATGATCGTGCAGAGGGAGTTTTATGTTGGGGAGAAGCATATGGGGTCTTTTGAGGCGATCCCTGACGTGCGTGCTGGGGCTTGGACACTGACTTGATTCCATGGCTACGTAACTGATAAACGTACGCGAATGCAGTTTACGGTGTGTACGCCGGATGTACGCCCCGCGTGGGCCACAGACGCCGCAGCATTCACCTCACTCACGATGGACACACCGTGTACCTCCGCAAGCTCATAGCACGATTCGAATCACTAGGCGGTGTCGTACACGGTACACCAGGCGAACCTGCCTGCCCTCCCTTGCTGCCGCGCTTGGCTTCCTGCCGAATCCGCCATTAGCGCTCTGAAATTGCACTGGCCTGGGATCGCTGAAACTTGAGGATGTAAATACAAGCCTTGAGGATGTAAAGACAAGCTTGTCCGCGGGCAGGCTGTGCTTCTGAGGGCGCTGTGAGTTAGGGAGGGACACACGAAACAGGTCGGAACGCTTGGTGGTGGACGGCGAGCACACGTACATTATACCCAGGCGCAGCAGGGAGGTCGTGATTGGGGGTACGAGGGAGGTAGGCGATCGGTGAGTCGTGCCTCTTCTGTCGACGTTCTGTCCTTTCCTTCCTTCCCCTGCCCATCTCACCGTCCCTCTCCTCTCTACACAGGACAACCCATCCCCGCCCCGAGATGGTAGATAAAGCGCTGCGCACTAGCGCTCTTCCTAGAGATTGCGCCAGAATCGGCTAGAGTGAATGGACGCGTTGCCGTTCCAGAAGACCTTGACCCATCGTCGTGAGGGAAGTCGTGAACTTCAGGCCAGCCAGGAAGGCAGGGTTGATGTTGGAGCGCGAGAAGGACTTGGTTCTGCCGAGGTCGTTAGGGACGAGAGCTGCGCTTGCGGGTGAGATGGGTGATGTGGGTGATATGGGGATGGTGCCCGTGGTTGTTGGGGGTGTACGGAGGTGGTAGTGCAGATGATGCGGGGGCTGGAGGGGAATTCGAATTTGTGATATTGCATAGTCTTGTCATGTCAGAAGACCAAGTCACGAAAAACTTGGAATTGAGGATCAAGGCCAACGATACGTACGTGGTACCACTCCCGAATACGCTGATATAACGTTGAATCTGTTCCCGGAGTTTCATTCCAGTAGTATCTTGCGCTGTACGAGTGGCAGAACGAGAACTACAGAGACGAGGGGGCTTTCAAGAGGGCAGTATAGACACCGTGGAGAGTGAAGATGGTTGGTGCTATCACTGGTTACGAGGATAGGAGCTTCGCTCTCTATAAGAACTTTGAAAAGGGCATGCAGGCCAAGTCAAACGACAGAACACAATAAAATCAGTTATATTCGATGCATGTCTAGCAACCCATCTCAACACCATTGTAAGGTCCGTCGTGGTCTGAAAGGTCGCCGTCAAGGATATTGGGGACATCGCCTACAATGCACTCGGTACTGGGGTTGTCTTGGCCTATTGTCGATTATCGTTAGTGCTCGTGTACGCGAGTCTGCTGAATGGGAGGCATACCTGGGCAAGAGAGCCATGCTCCTGAGTCCTGGATGTGAATCTCGCCTGAGGGGTGGATATAGCCCAAGGACATGCCTTGGAACAGTTACTTTCAGCTTAATAGGAACGGGAAATAGTTGTCAGCATACCTGGACAGATGGGAATAGGATCTTCCCTGTTAAGATGTTTAGAGTCAGGGATTGGAAACATATTTGCACTTCGACGACTTAACTCGTTATTAATGTGGGTCAGGGATAAGTTTGCATCGACATAGTCCGCAAATGCCTGGTTACCGACCTTTCATGTCGATATCCGTAAGCTTTTTGCTCGTTCGAGAAAAGAGATAAAGCATACTCTGGGTAGCCCGTAGCCAATAGTTTGGAAAGTCACACCACTGATGTGCAGAGGAAGATATACACCATCAAGCAGTGCAAGCGCAGCACCTATGAATAAACGGATGAATAAAGTGAACATGATATTGCTGAACTGTTCATGCCTAATGAGTGTCCAACAGTGGTGACCTTTGTGGCAGAATGAGTGGCAATGACGGCCTGAACAGCGGCAAGAATAGTGGTTGCAGTGCTAGAATGTGTGTGTTGAGTTCCATCGGAAATAGAAGTAAACATGAAATACAATTTTACTCCGCTTGTTCATCCTGGAAGCCGTCATGAACTTCGATAGAAGAACTGAGGCCAGGGAAGAGGGTCGAACCAAGGCTGCTCATCACTACCTCAACGTCAGTAAGGTCCGATTCGCTTGTTATAGGACATGCATTAACGATGTGAAGCGATACGAGAAGGGAATTGAACTTACAGTTCTGAGGGATCAGTTCCTTGATGGCCAACAATAACCGTGGCCAAAGATGGAGAGTATCCAACATACCCTGTAGTCAATACGCTGCGTGAGCTCTCAAGTGTCTAGTCGAGTGTGCATAAGCTCACAATATTGGACACTGTCACCGTCGCCGCCAGAGGCATATGGAATGAAGTCAGAGTTGGCATTGCAATTAGCTAGATATTTATGCACTTTGGTACGTTGTTCAGTAAGTATTAAACCATAACTTACCACCGCAGTTCCATGCTAGCGTCGCACTGGGTGCGCAATAAGCTGCGCTGGCGAAATACGTGTACGGTGTGTACGCATCGATTTGAGAAGTGGTGAGAGTGGTGATACTTTGACGGCGGAAAAGGGGTTTGCCATGAACGGCAGAAAGGACGCTGAAAAGAACGGTGGTGAACAGAGTAAACTTCATGACGATCAGCCTATAAAAAGTCTTATTAGACCTGGGCAAGTCAACTTCTGTCAAAATGAGTTTGCTTTTATAACAAAAGCGCCAGGTTCTGCAGACGATACCCCGTCAGGTGGTCGCAAGCTTCTTGACCAACGTGGAGGCGAGATCGTACTGTCATGACGGTTGCCAATCGACTGCGCTCTCGAAACGGCCGTCCTTGTATCAGGTGGGTTGAAACGTCTTGTGTTATCAGAAGAGAAACTATAAATAGGCGGCAAAGAGCATCATGATAATCACGGATTAGGATGGAAGGTGAGCAAAAAGGGCGAGATCTTTTTGTCCTCGGTGCCTCGCATGCAAGAAAAATTCATATGGCAGTTTTGAACGACAAACGTGACCAGCGATACACATGGTGCGGGAGTTGAAATCTCCTTTGGCGCAAGAACAAGAAAATCGGATATTGTATTCGTTATACGTAGCCCAAGCTGAGTGATCTTATTGCGACACACATATCCATCACACACGTGGGATCGAGGAATGTGATTTCAAGGAAGTCGACAGAAGCTTTTGACAACGCTGTTACTGAAGAAAACGTAGCTCAGTAATCAGAAGTCTGTGAGTCTTAGTGCGTACTTCCAATAGGTCGATCTTGGCTTCGTCTAGCTATCATGGAAGCCACGATGGTGGTAAAGAATCTCGAGGTTTGTGCGGAGCGGTAGATGTAGTAGAAGTGTACCGTGCTATGGACCGCGACGAAGGAGCCTTAAGCCAGCAGCGGCGCTGGGAGATAAGTTCTGGGACCTGCGAGTGGGTGGGTGCGTTAGAAGCTTGAAGAGGGCAGAGACAAAGCCACGCACCTGATCAGGCACATCCGTAACGTAATGCCGCACCCAGCTCGCGCCCCGCTTCGCCACGAGCTCCCAACACAGGATCCTGTCCTCAACTAAATACATATTCGCAGTGAAAATCTCCGTCCCGCCCCGTGCATCTTCTCGCCGAGGAAGTCTTTCTGTGGGGGCCCCTCGCCAGTGACGAGCGCGTTTTTGGAGTGCGATGCACCGGTAGGTGGAGAACGCGCAGGGGAGGACAGACATGTAGCCGAATATTGATTTGCTGGGGGTGAGGTGAGGGTCAAGACTCAACGGAGGAGGGGAGACGAGAAAATACGTACAGAGGTTTATCGAGGACGTTGGTCATGTTGTAGTCGAAGTTCTGCAGTGTAACCAATGTATTGATGAGGTACCGCCTCCACTTGCCCTTCAGTGCCACAATGTCGCCGCACGCGCCGTCGACGTTAGAGTTAATGTTGACCGCCTTCCAGAGGTGGTATATCGACGTCGGGCGGGGCTGCGTGCCGACGTCCAGTAAGACTCAGACATTCAGTTGGAGGAGGGCCCAAAGGCATTAAATAGCCAGCGGCGCGAGTTGTCTTCTTTTGGTTCTTCTCTTTGAGGCAGAAGAGCACCTGGATCGGGACTGCCGTGGAGGGGTTCTCGGACCCGGAAATCTTGAGGTGTGAGGGGAAGATGGATACCTGGGTCGTGTATTCGTAGATGTGGGCTGTGACGGGGAGCTTGTTAACCTCGTTCTTCGCCACGCCTTCCTGGTACGACCCCATCGCCGCGATGATGCTCAGGGTGCGAGACGATGGAGACTACCACATTTTTCCAGCCGTCTTTGCCCCGCTCGCATTTGCAGAGACGTGTGACGTTTTTGATGACGTCTTACATGGCTCGACAGATCAGTTCTTTGCTTTCGTTGTACAGTGTCATTACGAGGAACGCGGAGGGTCGTAGTGTGAAGCCGAGGACTTGCAGTCGTTCGGGTTGCAGGTGACAGCTGAGTAATGCATGTGGGTGTAACTCGCGTTTGGTGCAGAGGGCGCACATGTCGAGGAGTTTGGAGGGGACTTTGGAATCGAGGACAAAGTTGCCTTGGAAGAGTCTGGACGGAGTAAGTTCCGATACTAGTACATACACAAAGCACTTACTCGAATTTCTTGACTGTCTTGTCCTCCATGGTATCCTCCTCTTCTTCGTTTCGTTATCAGATACGGGGTTATACGCGCCAGGAAACTCGGGGCTTGACTCGACATGGTCGGAGCCAGCGGAATAGACTGTATCTCATTGGGGTAGTAGGGGAACGCTGCCGGTGTCATAGTCCTGTCAGGCTGTTCTTGATCATGTGGGTAGTCGAATGGTGAACGGGATGTGCTACCGGAAAGGGGCGTGATTGCAGATGGAAACTTTTGTGATCGAATGGGTCATTGTTGTAGCCGTGTTGGACTGGTGTGGTGGGTGTGTGGAATGGGCCGGTACTGTATTCGAAAAATGTTCTTTATCGTATTCATCGTGATAGCGTGCTCTTTGCCCTTTGTCCACCTACGATGTTTAGTCAACAATCCCTTGAACAGTTAAACGCTCACCTCTGCGTATCTGGTAGAAACTCACAGCTGTCCATCGTTGGCGTCTTTTTCATACCAAGAAACCGAGTGGAAAGTTTGTCTTCACGATTGTCCTCAGTACGGATCCTTGAACACAGGGACAAGGATTGCGATAGTGGTTGGAGCATGATGGATGTACATAGTACGCTCAATCATCACGGGATGATGGGGTTGATGGAGGCGTGACAGATCATAGATGTGAGGCATGTGCGAGGCGATAAAGAAGCAAGGAGTCTTGGTGCTTAAGGAACAGGCCTTCTTTATCTTCCCATCGATATGGCTGACGAACGCACCCTGAATATCAAAGAGCCTGGCCAAAGACTCGCCAAACGACTCAAGAAGTTCTTCAAGTGTGGATCGAAGAGTACACCCCAAGGCCGCTCGAATTCACCTCCAGTCGTGGGTGTGGATCTCGTTGTGCCGGCTGATCTAGTGTCTTCAAATGATCCTGCGTCCCCAATCAATCCCGCTCCAAATGTAACAATATCAATGGAAGAAGCTGCGAAACTCCGAGCCAAATATACCCACTTCCGCATCCTCGTTATTGGCAGAGCGAATGCTGGGAAAACGACGCTGCTCAAACGGGTCTGCAACACAGAGGAGGATCCAGTTTATAAACGTGTAAGCCATCTGCTTCGCTTGATACCCCCTTCTCCGATCGTTTCTCTCCCCACAGATTAACCCGACCGCAGAGGTGCCAACTCGTTGATCTATACGAATTTCTCTACTCACAATACTGATTTGATGTGATAGCGAGGGAGCCATAATGTTCGGGATGAGTTCATCTTCAAAAACAACCCAGGGTTCATCTTTCACGATTCTCCTGGATTCGAGGCTGGGGGTGAGAAGGAACTCAAAACCGTGATGTCTTTCATTGAAGAGAAGGCAAAGTCACTGGAGGTTATGGATCAAATCCATGCAATTTGGTGCGTTTTATTGGTCTTCATCAACATGACTTAAGCAAAAATATCATTAGGTTTTGTTTTGATCCGGATGTATCTCGCCCATTAGTTGAATCGGAAAAAAAATTCTTCAAAATGCAACGTCCTGGAAATGGTAATCTCATTGCATTATTATTGTTGCATTGACTGATCAGTTGTAGTTCCAGTTGTAGCAATCTTCACAAAATTTGATGTTCTGGCAACACGAGTCTATGATATGGACAAGGATGAGGAGGAGAATGAGAAGAATGCTCGAAAGACTCTAAAGGAAAAGTTTGAAGACCCACTCAGGGGATATGACTATCCGCCTCATGCTTATGTGTGCTTTGAATGCATGTCTTTTTTCATTTGAAGCCTGACTATCAAACTTACATCATGTACAGCTATTCAGGAGGGAGGCAAAGGTAATCACCAAGAACAAGTTGGGGAACTGATCAAACAGACAACTGCATCAATTGACAACTTAGCACTTAAGATGCTGTTTGTCACTGTGCAACAAAATAACCTGAAGATTTGTATTCAGTGTGCTGTAAATAGGTACTTTGTTCTCTTGGTCACTGCTGCATCAACTAATTTTGTCTGCTGTAGACATGTGATAAGGAATAATTCCATAGTGAGGCATTTGGGCATCATTTTCAGATATATTCATACTTACATAAATAAAGCATGACTTGATGTTTTCAGTGGCATCCTGGTTTGGACATTGTTATAGTTTGGTATGTAGCTCAATCCAATACTGGTATGAGGCAATACTAAAATTTTAAATTCAGAAGAATAAGGTAATGATAGACTGGTCGCCAAGGCACTGAATAGCGTACTCATAGTACAAATTCAAGGATGTGGGTCTTATAAACTTGTATCAGGAACTGATATTAATGCACATGTTTAGTATGTAAGTACAACAAACAAGAGGGTGTTATGCTTTGTTGATTGGTGGAATAAAAAAGGGAAATAGAGTAAGAATTGAAAAGAAAGACAGAGGACTTGATTGAATGTCATTTATAGGAGGTGAGAAACAGGATAGAGAGCTTGATTTCAATTGCTGACATGACCTGTGAAATTGCATCCAGAACGTGAGTGGGAGTGCATTTTGTGAGCTTGATTTGAATTGATGTCATGATTCATGAAATCAACATCCAGGTTGTGAGTAGCTGTGCATTTTCTGAGCTTGATTTCAATTGCTGACATGGCCTGTGAAATTGCATCCAGTATGTGAGTGGCTGTGCATTTGACCTTGAGTCCAATTGCTGACATGGCCTGTGAAATTGCATCCAGTATGTGAGTGGCTGTGCATTTGATCTTGAGTCCAATTGCTGACATGACTTGTGAAATGGTATCCAGGCAGTGAGTAGCTGTGCATCTTCTGAGCTTGATTTCAATTGCTGACATGGACTGCGGAATTGCATCCAGGGAGTGAGTGGCTGTACATTTTCTGCACTTGATTTCAATTGTTGACATGGCCTGTGAAATGTCATCCAGTATGTTAGTGGTTGTGCATTTTCTGAGCTCGATTTCAATTGCTGACACGGCCTGTGAAAATTCCATCCAGGATGTGAGTGACCATGCACTTTCTTAGCTTGATTTTAATTGCTGACATGGCCTGTAAAATGCCATCCAGGCAGTAAGTGGCTGTGCATTTTCTGGGATTAATCCCAATTGCTGACATGGCCTGGACAATTCCATCCAGGCAGTGAGTGGCTGTGCAATCTCTGAGCTTGATCTCAATTGCTGACATGGCCTGTAAAATCACATCTAGTTTGTGAGTAGCTGTGCATTTTCTGAGCTTGATCTCAATTGCCAACATGGGCTGTGAAATTGCATCCAGGGAGTGAGTGGCTGTGCATTTTCTGAGCTTGATTTCAATTCCTGACATGGCCCATGAAATGCCATCTAGTATGTGAGTGGCTATGCATTTTCTGAGATTAATCCCAATTTCTGACATGACCTGTACAATTGCATCCAGGATGTGAGTGACCATGCATTTTCTGAAGTTGATTTCAATTCCTGACATGGTCTGTGAAATGCCATTCAGTATGTGAGTGGCTGTATATTTTCTGCGCTTGATTTCAATTGCTGACATAGGCTGGGAAATTGCATCCAGTTTGTGAGTGACCGTGCATTTTCTGAGCTTGATTTCAATTGCTGACATAGGCTGTGAAATTGCATCCAGGGAGTGAGTGGCTGTGCATTTTCTGCACTTGATTTCAATTGCTGACATAACTCATGAAATTGTATCAAGTTAGTGAGTGGCTCTGCATTTTCTGAGCTTGATTTCAATTGCTGACATAGCCTGTAACATTGCATCCAGTTAGTGAGCCCTGTGCATTTTCTGAGCTTGATTTCAATTGCTGACATGGCCTGTGAAATTCTATCCAGACAGTAAGTAGCTTCACATTTTCTGTGCTCAATTTCAATTCCTGACATAGTGCCCTGTAATAATACACAGTTTGTAAATTCATCTTTTTTTGACCTTTATGATCTCAAACAAAACTTAACTCAAAGGTGAAAGATACTGCTCCTGCTGTTAAAATGTATTACAAGGTCCGTCTTGCATTATTTCAATATTCTTTCCTCATTCACTTTTATATTGTATAGACACCTTCCTTGTCCTCCCTTGCAGGTGTGATTTATCCATCACTTCACAGCTGCTTTCTACTCCTTACTGTTTACATACCAAGCAATCCTCGTCTGTCTGGAGTCCTCTTTCTGGTATACTCAGCTGGGCTATCAAGCTTCCCATGGTTTTCACATGGCCCTGAACTTATATTCAAATCTGAACTTGGACAAACATTTTGTTTGCCAAAGCACAGAAGATTGGTTCATTATTCAGGAGTTTCCATCAGACAAAGAGCGTAGCAGAATTGTTAAAGACATTCTTGCCCATTGTCTTTGTAAGGTTTATTTGTCTCTTTTTAGAAAACACACCTTACAGATTTTTAGCCCATCCTCAAAAAGCAGAAAAGGTCTAGTTGCCATAATTTTACTGTGAAGGCAAATTATATTATTAAAGATAGAAAAAAATAGCCTAGATATTTCTAGGAGGTGCAGAATTTGAGAGATGAGAGACAGAGGAGGGGCACATGATGAATAATATTTACAGAATGTCTAAAGACACAAATATGAAGTGTCTAGAATCATATTTACAGAATGTCTGAAGACACTCTTCAGGTCTGGGATATGAAAAACTTTGATTAGGAAGTCCAAAGCTTGGGAAAGGTTCATCAAATATGCTATGGGATTCTTCCAAATTGGAGACCGCTTATATCGAAAAGACAGGGCTGGTGCTCACAAGATAGTTGTGCAACCTGCCAAGCGATTCGATGTGTTGTTAGCCATGCATGATGAGCTAAACCATAGAGGGGTCTTTGCTACAAGGTCAGCAATAGTGGAAAGGTTTTGATGGCCTTATGTTAGGAGTGACGTGGCATGGTATGTCAAGACCTGTCATATTTGTCAGATCCAACAAGTTCGCAAAATCAATATTCCACCGGTAGTTGCCGTACCCACTCCGCTGTTCGCTAAAGTGTATATTGACACTATGCACTTACCAAGATTGGGAGGGTTTGAATACCTAGTACAAGGGAGGTGTTCATTTGATGTGTAGAATTTGAGTAGATTTGCTGCTTGTCTGTAACTATACCAATGCAATTTGAGTGTTTGAAACCATATCTTGCTTGTTGTGATCATAATAATGACTTGAGATGCTATGTTCTAATGCTTTAAATGATAAGAAATTGCTTTCTTGATGACTTTGGTTAATCCAAGTCCATTCTCGACATTTGTCTATAGTACTTCTATAGTACCGTGTTGTGGGCCTTACATGATAATAGTTGAAATTGAGTCTATGCATTACGTTCAACATATACGGTCCTTAAGTTTAAATATCTGGATATCTGACTTGACTTTATAGGTTGGAAGGAGGACGCGCCCTCGTTACATCTGGGACTGACAGAGGGTGCGCCCTTTGGTTTGAGATCGGTAAATATGGGGCGTGCCCTGGTTGGATAGGGCGCGCCCTATCTGCGGTATGATCCCTGAGATTGAAGGCCTCCAGAAGGGGTCTCGGAGAATGGTATATGACCCTAAAGGGCCTGGTTACCGGGCAGCCTGAAGTGCATGCTTCTCTGTATACAATAGTGTCGTACTACTCTTTCTCAGTCCGATAGTAGGAAAATATATCAGTCAGCAATATAAATCTTACTAAGTGATACTAATGTTACCTCAAAAAGTAATCTAACCTCTTCATCATCATCTTGGAACTCCAGTGGTCATCGCATTTTTTTGTTGGCAAACCACTTGCGCATTATATCTATCCGATGGTCGTCTCTAATGGCTTTTGCCGTTCGAGGCATATCTGCATACATTGGCGCTTCACTATTCATCCTAGATTCTCTAGGCTTCAAGGAATGCCAGAATGGAAAATAGTCATCTTCCTCTAAGGGATTATCACTGTTCTTTGCCGCAGCCTGCGATCGTGTTACCAGGGTAGCAACAAAGTCTTCACCTCTATCGTTAGTGATCTGCAAGGGTACCATGACCCTTGCGGGTTACGGGTACGGGTCCCCACAGGTGCAGGTAAGGGTCATTGGTTAGGTACCCTCAGCGGACCCAGACCACACCACGGGTTGCAAGGGTCTGGCCTACAGAAGAGACAATTGTCAGTCATTAGTGCATTGTTGGATATAATTAGTTAAATTTTCTTTGTTAAAATAAGACAAAGAAATAAAGAAACAATGGATTGATTGAAGGCCATAGCACAATGTGTTAATAAAGTGTATTTAGACAGGAGGCAAATTCAGAGTTATACGAAATTATGTCTTGTAACGCTTGCAACGGCATTGATCCCAGCAACATTATTGCAAGTAGTCGGAATCGGAAACCCCACCCAAAGCTATCGGATGCCAACAATGTGGCAGCACCTGTACTAAAGCAGCGCAGGCTCGATCTTCACTCCGACGATGAATCAAATGCCATCGATCCTGCTCCGAGCAGCCGTCGACCTAGTCAGCCAGCTCGCAAAGCTCGCGTTCAGGATATGGATGACGATGACAATAGTGACAATGACTTACCTGGATCTGCATCAAATCCTACCATCGTTGACGATCGTGACTCTGATAATGACGACTCAGATAACGAACAAGGTGCTGCAATCCTTGAAAAGTTTGTACTGAAGAGGAAGAAACTGGGTAAGGGTAAGGGCGAGGATGAGGATGAAACAGCGGAGGACGAACTTAGTGCGTAACCTTTTAACTTGAAGCTTCGATCTATTCTCAGGCAGTCAAATACAGCACGGTTGATGAAAACATGGGACTCACCTATCTATGGGTTTTTTAACCCAATTCCAATGATTGAAGAAAATAAAGGCTGCTGCTGCCATGTTTTCGTGTGTGCTGCTGTTGGATGTGGTCATCGGATTAGGCGTTATCTTGATACAAATGATAAGGGATCGACATTGAACCTTCAAAGCCATGCTCAGAAATGCTGGGGATCGAAGCATTTGAGGAGGCCTATAAAACAAAAGACATCAAGAAGGTTCGAGAGGTGGTTGAGAAGTTCAAGAGCGCACCCGATGGGAATCTTGTATCAATGTTCACAAAGCTTGGTGCAAAGGGAGTGGTGAGCTATTCTCATCGTCAGCATACAGAATACGAGACCAGGTATGTGAACACGTACTGAGATATATTGATTCTGACAATTTCATCAAAGGAAAGAGATCGTCATGTGGGTGGCGGAGTCAATGCAACCATTCTCAATTGTGGAAGATCATGGGTTTCATGTCCTAATGAAAACGGGATGCCCTTCATACCGCATTCCAGCTGCCACTACTGTTGCGCGCAATGTAAGTGAAGTCTTCAAGAAAACTAAAGCTCAGATCGTGAACATGCTCCAGACCTATGATGGGACCCTTAGCTTTGCAACCGACGGGTGGACCTCACCTAATAACAAAGCATTCATTGCAATCACAGTCCATTTCCTGAAGGATAATGCTCCGTTCTCCATGCTCCTTGATGTCGTCGAGCTTCCGAAGTCCCACTCAGGGATAAACCTTGCAAGAGCATTTTCGGATGTTCTAAAGGAGTTTGGAATACAAGATAAAGTACGGTTGTTATATTTGTTAATCAGTCCTACTCACCAGTGCCCAGATTCTCGCTATTGCATGCAATAATGCCTCAGCTAATGATACCATGATTACAGCCCTCATTCGTCATCTACCCAAGTTTCGCGGCCAAAAAAATTGAGTTCGATGCTTTCTACATATCCTCAATCTAATTGCCAAGGTAATTATTCGTCAGTTTGACAACTCAAAGCGTGAGGAGGCAGAAATTGACCTTCAACAATATTTGGAGCAAATGAATGAAGCAGAATTAGAGGAGGATGATGAAGAGGAGGAGGGAGAGGAGGAAGAGGAGGAGGAAGAAGAGGATCTGGAGCTAGATGCAGATGAGGATGAGGATAATGTTCAACCAGTGCGAATGGTATTGAATAAGGTCTGTTATCGATTATCATGTATGATATAAGCTGATCTCTAGATTGATAATCAGCTCCGCAAGATTTCTTTCACTGTCAAGAATTCATCTACTCTTATTCTTCCTGAATGGTACAAGGTTCTTGAACGTCTCAATCTATCAGCACGCATGCTCCCACGCGACGTTCGAACTCGCTGGAACTCTACATATGAAATGCTCACGTAGCTGTGCAATATCGAACTGCTATTGACGACTTGACAGCTAACCGAACATTTGGATTGCGCAAGTTTGAGTTGACGAAAGATGAGTGGGTCATTGCTGCACAGCTATCAGAAGTTCTTGAAGTACGGTTTTCTTTTTTGTTTCACAATTTCGGTGATTCTGATATATTCTAGGTATTTAAGCTTGCAACACTATCTTTTTCACGATCAACTTCAAACATTGCAAAGGTTATACCCGCGATGGATCGAATCAACAAAATTCTGGATCAGAACTCAACTCACTCCCAATATCGACCCTGTATCAAAGCCGCTCTCAATGCCGGAGCCTCTCTTTTGAACAATTATTATGACTTGATTGACTTGTCGGATGTCTATCGTATCGCAACTGGTATGTATGATTTATCACAAGTCTGATTGTGGCAGCTCATATCATCAACAGTTCTACACCCTTCGTACAAACTTGCTTATCTCGAAAAGGCCGGATGGGGCAAACAATACCTCAGTGAAGCTCGGGAGATTGTAGAGACTGAGTTTGAGCAGATATATGCAGAGTTGGAGTTTGAAGAACCCAAAGCATCTGATGACACATGAAAGGCAAGCCAATGATCATTATCGTTCATAAGATGCTGTAGCCATATCATAATGTGGTGTGCAAATAGCATTTTTTCACATTACAATGTACCAGCCACTGCACTAGGCCCTAGTCCATTTTGATGTGGCCTCAGAGGCCTCTTATGTAGCATGATATAACTGTCACCTCACATTATAATGTGAGTCCTACATTATAATGTAAGTATCACCAGACATTAAAATGTACATTATAATGTATGCTGCATCAGGCTGATGTGATCCCTTGTCCACATTATAATGCACTCTTCATGAATATCCTCCACAATGATATGCTCTGGTCGCATTATAATGTAGGCTGATGTGATCTCTTGACCACATTATAATGCACCCTTCATGAATGTGCTTGACCATTATATTCTCTGATCACATTATAATGTAGGCTGATGTGATCCCCTTGGCCACATTATAATGCACCCTTCACCAATATGCTTGATGATTATATTCTCTGATCACATTATAATGTAGGCTGATGTGATCCATTGGCCACATTATAATGCCCCCTTTATCAATATGTTCCACAATTATATTCTCTGATCACATTATAATGTAGGCTGATGTAATGCCTTGTTCACATTATAATGTACCCTTCACCAATATGCTTGATGATTATATTCTCTGATCACATTATAATGTAGGCTGATGTGATGCCTTGTTCACATTATAATGTACCCTTCACCAATATGCTTGACGATTATATTCTCTGATCACATTATAATGTAGGCTGATGTGATCTCTTGACCACATTATAATGCACCCTTCATGAATGTGCTTGACCATTATATTC
>JABAJV010008859.1:0-14619 GCA_018854895.1 Tricholoma furcatifolium | reverse complement strand
AGCTTGATGGCTGGTCTGGATTTATCAGAGTTGATGGAACGGCCTACAATTTCCTGGGAGCCCCTCATATCGGAGGGAAAACTCCATTGAAGGCTGTGCAAAAGAGTTCTGAAGTAGGTGCCAGAAACAAGTAATGTTACGGACAATTAATCAGACAACCCTAAGTTCACTCCTACACAAAGCATTTTCGTTCTGTCTGCTGGCCCCGTAGATGTAATGGTAAACTTTCTCAGCCCTATAGAGGTAAGACAGTGGTATTGACAATGGGTTTAAATCACTGACGACAAAAGCAAAGCCCAACGATCTGGTTAAACAGTCAATCCCCTTCTCATATATGGCCGTCTCGGTTGTGCCTGTAGATGGTAAACCGCATTTTATCCAAATCTATTCCGACATCACAGCAGAGTGGACATCTGGTGACGATACAAGCATCGTTACTAACTAGACGACCACTGCAACTTCCGATGTCGTCACACATCAAATACAATTACAGAACCCATCCCCATTCACAGAGATTGATAACCATACCGAGTGTGAGTACATTTGTTTTCTAATTACCTTCGTCTTATCAGTGGATACCCAAAAGATGGTTCCGTCTTTTACTCGACACCAAATGTATGCTGCGCGTTTTAACCAGTCTTGATACTCTTTTGACAACCTTCCAAACAGCTAAACACGACATTCCAATCGGGCTCCCATGATGATGTTCGAATCCAGTTCCTCAACAATGGCAGGCTTCCAAACACCCGTGACACTGCTTTCAGAGCCATTGAAGATGGTTGGCCAGTATTTGGACTTTCCCATGACCTCGGCGAGGTTTCTGGGCCAACCAGCCCTCTCGTCTTCTCCGTCGGCCTTGTTCGTGATCCAGCAATCAGATACATCACTGCTGGACGAAGGATTCAACCCCGTAGTCTTTACTTTTGGAGTCAGTTTTCTAGTGTCCCCAGTCTGGCGAGTCTTTTTTTTTTTGATAAGATGTATACGGCTGAATGTTCGGTGCTTGAGTTAGATCTCTTTTTTCCTTCGTGATTATCAGGGTGCCCTACTATCAAGAGCGCGGGCTTTTGGCTCCCAGGTCTATAGCGATGCAAAAAAGATATCCTCTGATTACGCTGATATCGTTGCATTGTCACTAAGCTATCATCCTGGCGACCAATATAGCAGCGACGACTCATTTGCCGGCCACCTTCCCAATCAAACCAATCTTGCAATCAAAGGAGTTCTTGCGATTGGTGCCATGTCAGAAGTTGCTCATAACCTTGGTGAGGAAGACAAGAGCCGAAAGTATAAGGTAGGATCAATGCCAACGGATGGCTTACCCCACAAGTATTCATTTCCTTCAGGCCATTGCAACAGAATTTTCTCGGGGTTGGCAGGCTTTGTCCGGCGCTTCGTCGGGGCAGCACCTCACCTTCAATGTAAGGAATACTTTTGAACCGAGATCATCTCAGTCTGCTTGCTCACTTTGATTACTTTCAATTAGTATGGTGACCATTCAAGGTCAGTATGAATTTTATGCTTCCTGGGCATTCCTCTGACAAGCGTTCACTGTGTATTTGACATCCTTCAAGGAAAACTGGGCTCATGGAGAGTCTCTGCTCCGCTGGCATGAGAGAAAAATCTTGAACTAGTAGAGAAAAATGGAAAACAGAAAACACAGATAGCATGAAAGCAGCAGAAACCGAGGGTATGCAGTATCTGAGCCCATTTCCGATACGATACACTCAGGGATGTGTACATTATGTTACCCTCGATGTCTCGTTCGAATGAAATCTTATCCACGCATGTTAACAAATGAACATTGGAAGAATCATTCTCATCGTGATTAAGATGGCGTAACCCGCTTCGCACTGAGATGTCCAAATTGTGAGCTTTTCCCGACATTCTCATTGCGATGGAAACCTTGCGTAAGATTCCAAGTTAAATAAATATGTCATCATATTATTCCCTAAGGATGCAATGTGTTACGCCAATGCTTTAAACACGAGTAGGAATTATAATCTATTCGGCCCTCGATTAGTGAACGGACCAATAATGAAAATCTGTGCGCACCAAATGAGATTCCACGACAATCACAATTCAACTCTTTACGAAGACTGGTGCCTCCAGGACAGCGCTGGAAGGGCTGGTGTTCATAGGCGATCATATCGAAGAAATGGATCTTTTCTTTCGGTAGGAACAAAGAGGCTGCGATGCTATGTACCGGTGCATCTCCCCAGCGCTACAGTTGAAACATCATGATGAGCGCACGTGCGTGGAACAAGTCTTTGACCATAGAAGTCTTTGACCTACCTCGTAATAAAATCCTCCTTTCGAATCCAGATATTCAAAGTACGCCTGGTATGCCTCGCCCCGGTAGAAATCCATATCAGCGATTTCAAAGTTACTCCAAACTAGAACTCAGATGTTAGGACATTTGGTAGCATTAATTAGGCGTAAAAGCCGCACAGTGGCATAAGTCGTACGTCTCTCCATTGTCGGTGGACAAGAAGTTGAGGGCATTGTCCTCCGCAATATATTGTGGATTTTGCTCCATGAAATCTGTTCTTTGCATGAACAACTTGTCTGTCTAAATCAGGGTTGTACCGACCTTTGACATGTCCCCAGAGTGATGGTATCGTAGACGCGTACTCGTACAGAGATATCACGAATCCTGGCAAACAAAAATAAGTAAAAAGAAGAGGATGCGGGAAACCTTGCATGTTACCGTAGACTTTGTCATTATTCTGCATAACACGGAATGGGTCGAACTGTATGTCACATAGGTATTTGATGTTAGGCCTGCGAAATGAGCTAGTGGACGACTTGAACACAAAGTAAAAACTCACTCGATTCTCCAGTACCATCGATACTTCTGAAGGAGTTCGTGTTTAAAGAAGAACTACGAATTCAATGAGAATATGCAGCGACTTGGGGACATAAAGCGTAACCCACTCCGGAGTTGAATCTGCACATATTGCGATAACTGCAGAAGAGAAGAGGTAAGGCTCTTCCTACTACACGGATGGTGAAGAAACCTTACGCGACGCTCCCTGAGATTTAGTCAGTAGTTGTGCAACACTCATAGTCCAATCACGTACCCCCATAGAGGACCTTGTCTTTCACCATCTGCTTCCTATTCGCAGTCGCCTTTTCCTCGTCTATCCAATCGGGCTGGTACCAGTGTTCTGGTGGGATGACACCAAATTCCATCGTCGCATTTGTGAGGGCCTGCACGCCCCTGCAATATCAATTGAGCAAGAAAGGGGGTGCCACAGAAGTTGTAACTCACTCTTTGAAGTCATCCGAAAAGGGTACCTCGTTCAAAAGGACGTAGGGATAGCCATATTTGTGGTTAAATCTCTCTTCTATAGATCGAATACTCTGTGTCAACGTCCTGAAATCGGTGTTGCGGGCCAGAATGACGAAGGTTGCGTTTAAACGGTCGTCGGGGCCCACTTCAAATGTCGTTGTATAGAGGTCCGGTTGAGCACCCGATTCCTCTGAAGTCTGAGCACCCTTCCCGTTCCATTTAGTCTTGATTTGTGCGCCTATAGCAGAAATTGAGGTAGATTGTTTATAGCCTTCGTGTGTGAATTGAAGATAGAGATGTAAGGTGATCTATTGGCTCCTGGTCAGAAGTCCATTCTATCCAATACAGTATACTCACTAGCAAAGAAATGAGCAGAATTCCGTACCGCTTCCAGGTTTGCATTTTTGCCACGTCCTGGGTCTCCTAGCTGCGCATGGGGGAAAGATATTCTTGACTTGGCGTTATTTTTGGCCCTTGACCCCGACGTGGTTATAAATAAATGATCAAGACTTCGGCAGTTTCCAGTTGTTCCCATCCATCATCATCTCAGAATCAGATTTCTTGCAACATCTTGGCTTCTGGTATGGGCTCTGACACTGAACTTGGGCTTAGAAGGACAGAACTGACGTGTCTGGGAGTCTGACGGCGTTTTGGGACGGTCTAAACCTGACTTTTTTTTCGTGACAAGCACAGCCCCTTTGTTTCCCCTGCCTCCAGTGACAAAAGCGCCTTGCACTCCAGCAGCCACCCATCTAAGCACTGCCAGCTTTAGCTCTATATACTTACTTCAACTCTTACGGTAGACACCACGCCGTTTCTATGAAAGACATTTGTAAAGAAGGACTTGGCAGCTCTTTCTTTTATTCTTCCCACTAGTTTGAGGGACGCCATGACTTGGTACTTCCGCCTAGACCTACGTTTTATGTACCTAAAAGAAGGGAGATCTACTTACTTCTAGCTACCAAACAAATGGAGATTGTTGCTTCTAGTCTCGTGAGCGGTGGGTGACCTGACACTTGACATATCTTCATCTTTATTGATTGAAACGTGTTGATAGACGCTCGTACCACAATCACAAGTTGACTCGAATGTGCACAACAGAACAAATAGAAATTGCTGTATAAGATATGGGTTGAGTGTGGGTCCTTCATCGATTACTTTCCTTTGCTCCCTAATCCTGTCATTTCAATTTCGGCGTATTGTGCCCCCTCAGGATCTATCTTGTAAGCCTGCATGAACCCATATGCTCAAGACGATTGGCCAACGCTGTCAGATGGAACAGACTGGGATGGCAAAGAATTGCCCACCCTCATCCGCGATGGCATTAGCCCGTTCAAGAGAATTTTCGATGTTCAGACCCTTATTGAAGAAATCGAGAAAGCTCTCGACGCTGAGGTCGTTGACATTCCGCTGGTGACTTACGGGGCTCATCATTATGTGTGTGATTACTTTTCATAATTCCCCAATACTCAGGAAACTCATATTTAGATAGGGTTTTCATGTCAAGCTCTCCACCTCACAAGATATCATTGTGCGCCTAGCTCGTGACGATGTTAATGTCCCTACCTTCTGTGGTGATGATGTCTTTGTACAAAGTTTTCATGTTAATTTCGAAGCGACAATTTTCGAGCTATTTCGCTCGCACCCTCGAATTCCGACTTCTCCTCTCCTTTACTACCGCGCTCCATCGCGTGATTTTACGTATGGAAGGCCTCGCCATATTGATGGTCGTCGAATTTTCTTGTTTGAGATTGCACAGGGAAGGAAGTTAGATTGGCGTCAAGATCTTGCTACAGATGACCGAGTACGCGCCGTCCCTTCTTAGCGCCATCCTGCGGCTAACCGTACATTTACTATGTAGCAAAATATTGCCATCCAAGCAGGTCGTATTCGTGCAGCCCTATTCAATTTCAATCCACCACAAGATTTTATCGCCCATTACTTTCTTGACCGACTCTATTGGCCAAAGCCGAAAAGACTGAACATCTCTGTTGCTCCTACACGACGGTTCTGGATACATGTCCTAGAGTCTCAGCTAAAGGCCACAATCAAGGAGAGGGGCTATATGTACGATCATGCTGATCAGATTGTCGGCCCTAGAGCTGTAGCTGCCAAAAAGTCCCTTTTGCGTCTTATCCCCTATATAATGCCGCCAGACGATGATCCATCGCTCTACCGTTTTGTCCTTGAGCATGGCGACTTCGGTCTGCACAATATGTCTATTACAGAGGATAAAGATAGGAAGCCGCTCATAACGTCTCTTTACGACTGGGAACTCTCCTACTTTGCACCCGCTATTTTTTCCGATCCACAGATGTCGACATGGGGGATTCGACTGATGGCAGACGAACATGGGAACCCTACCGTTTTCAGAGGAGTCAATGCTTCAGCGGACGAAGAACCAAGCCAAGAAAGACGTACTGAATATACGCCATATTCAATACAATATCTTAAGGTAAGCAGCTTGAAATTCGAAGCTTGAGCCTTTAATATCCCAGCGGGTTGGGCTTATTCAGGCTGTATTCGACGGTGCACCCGAATACAAGCGTGCAATTCAAAGTGGAAAGGATGCGCGTCGTATCTGGATCGCATTACGCGACTTATATGATCAAGATATGGAGGTCTATTTTGGCGAACTTGGAGAGTGGGCCGAGAGCAGGCTGAAGGAATTAGGGTTGGGGACTGCTCTGGAAATCCAGGACCTTTCCCTGTCATCTATTCCTTCGAGTCAGCTTCCGTCGCCTCCTCAGGTTGCTCAAGTCTTTGAAGATTCACATGTCGAAAATCCTTTGCCTCCTCTGTCCAAGACTCCCTCCTCTCACCAAATTACTCTTCGCACGTCGATCGAAGCTCATAGTAAGAAGTATATTCGCGATGGAAAAGGTGATATTGGTGCGAAACGACGAAAGCAGCCCAGTAGGCGCACCAGAAGTTCACGCCCTTCGACGACGAAGGTCGGCCTTGCCAGACAACGAAGAGCGAGGTCAAAGGCAAAAGTGAAGACTGAATCAAAGTAGGTTCTAATTCCCTGCAGCGACAATATCTTGAAAACTCAAATTTCGGAAATGTTATTAGATCAGCGATAGCGAGTAGTACTGTATGATACAAATTCAAATACATACGATTAGTCTGTGATAGTCAGTCTATTTTAAAGCAAAGTACGCAAAATCATCATCCCCGGATGAAGTCATCCCACTTCCTCATACACGAGTATCCATCGTAGTCTAAACAACCTTAGCACCGAATTCCAAATTGGCATGAGAAACTCACCAAAGCTTTTGGCCCGATCGCACGAACACCTTTCACTGGCCCAAGTCTCTTCCCTCTGCGGACAATGCGTGTACGGGTTGTGTTCGTACCCAATTTCATCAAAGAAGTGCAACTGAGTCTTGTTGAGGAAGATGGCAGCTGCTATGCTGTGCACGGGTGCATCTCCCCAGCGCTGGTCACGACTAAGTAAAGGGGCGAATAATAGCAGCTCGAGAACTAACCTCATAATAGAACCCACCCGTCGAATCTAGGTAGTCAAAGAACGCAGTGTACGCTTTACCTCGCCAAAAGTCCATGTCGGCAATTTCAAAGTTGCTCCAGACTGTAATGACGTCATTATAAGTAGTCAACTATAAAACCACAGTAACTCACAATGGCACAAATTGTACGTTTTCCCCTGGTCGTGCGACATGAATCCCATCGCATTGTCCTCCGCGACGTACTCGGGGTGGAGTTGCATGAAATCTCGAACATGGCTCCAGAGCGTTGTGATAGTCTTTTCGAATTCATACATCGTGATTGTCCACCCATATGTTTTATTGTTGTCTTGCATGAAGAGAAATGGATCAAAGGCCAGATTGCAGTGGAAGTGAACATCTGGCTCTATGCGCCAGTACCAACGATACTTTTGCAGCAGTTCATGCTTGAAAAAGAACTGCGCAAGCTGTCAGCAAACGCTTTAAAAGCATGGATGAAGGGTGACGTACGCCAGAATTGAAGCGGCACATATTACGGTACCTAAGACGATCTATTAGCCTCTGTTCGTAAAAGGATAGGCACACTTACGACTTGCTGCCTCCGTAAATAATATTCTCCTCTTCCATCTTCTGTCTAGACTTAGTTGCTTTGTCTTCATCAATCCAGTCCGGCTGGAACCAATGATCGTGCGGTATAAGCCCGAATTCCATTTTAGATCCTGAGAGCACAGAAACGCGTCTGCAATGAAAAATGAGCACAAGTTTTAAATGATGTCACAAAAGCCTAACTTTCTGAAATCTTCTGTGAACGGCTCCTCGTTCAAAAATACGTATGGATAGCCTCTATCCCTGTTGAATCGATCCTCTATGTCTCTCACGCTCCGTAGAATGCCGTTCAAGTCTGAATTTCTCGCGAGGATGACGAAGGTTGCATTAGCGCGTTGATCAGCCGCCAGCGTTGTATTTGGCGCGCTAAAATAATAATTCTCGGGTACCAGGGGAGCTTTCTCCTTTTTGGAACCACCAAGAATTGCAGACAGGGACGTGGCCTCGCTATATTCTTCATGGGCCACCCGCAGAATAGAATGAAGGATGATCTACGGTTAAACGCGTTAGGATCATATGTCTTCGGTGCCTTAACATATGACGCACCAACATCCCAAGTGCCAGAAGTGTATACCGCGCACATGTCTGCATAGTTTGGCAATCTGACTGCGGCCAGAGAGAAAATAGCAAAGTTATATGCCCTTTCGGACAAGAACGGACAGAGAGAGGTGGCTTTGCTGCGTAGTCGCTTAATTTGCAGCGCAGTAGTACGTCAGAAGGTGTCGCACAACAGTGCCAAACAGTCCATACCTTTCTTTTTTGCTTTACTCAACGACGAGCACTCTTCCGCTTGATACCCTTGGGTCTACAATCGAAGAACGTTTTAGATCTTTGTTAAGGAACAACAAGGCTTTTAATCGATGGCCTCTGAAGGCAGACTTCCGAAACTTGTAGCTTTTGATCTCGAGTACGTGTTGTTCAGGATATCCAATCCTTGGCTTTTATGATGAGTATCTAATCAGTCTGACATGAAGAGCGAATTTTTACCAGTTATACTCTTTGGGATCTCTGGATTGATACCCACGTTACAGGTATATAACCTATGAATCGTGATATGTCTTCAATATCAGTCAAACATTCGACGTCTTGCAGGACCTCTTCATCGTAATAAGAATACCCTCAACGAGGTCCTGGACAGGTGCATTCCATTTGTTGATCATCTTTTTCATATTTAACACATGTCCAAGGCACGATGAAAAGATTAAATTCTATAAAGACGTCCCTGCCATCTTGCATCATCTGCGAGGCGCAGGCGTGACAATTGCAGCATGCTCAAGGACCGATGCACCAAATCTGTAGGCCTTATTTTACCTTTACTGAAAGATCGTCACGTTGAAGCTTGAATGCCAATATAGAGCACGTCAAGCGCTTGGGCTACTTTTGGTCCCTCCTAAGGCGGGAAATGATGACCCGATCGCCGCCGTGAAGTTCTTTGACGAGCTTGAGATATACCCTGGTCCGCGCTTTCCCTAGCATAGCTATGACCTGTCCACGATCTCACTACTGTCTTTCAGGATCCAAGCTTACCCATTTCAAGAAAATCCATCAGCGAACTGGTATCCCCTATTCCGAAATGGTATGAAGCATTTCTATTCTTTTCGCACCTTGGTTCTGATAACGCTAACTTTTCACAGCTTTTTTTTGATGATGAGCACAGGAATTCCGAGGTTGAGGGGCTTGGTGAGTGCGCACCTATCGCGCCACGCCGCGCCTCAGCGCAAATCTGCTCCCTATCAATCGCTGATGCTCCATTCTTATTCTGAAGGAGTGACATTTTTCCTTGTTCCTCGAGGGGTCAATAACGACGCCTTTGAAAAGGGCCTCGCTAAATGGAGAAAACGGCAGGGCGACGCTCAGGTTTCGTCGGACTGATCCGCCATTCGCAACGGTGAATTTTAGCGATTAGCTAGCTGCACGGTTGGGGGCCTTGGGTCCTGCGAGAGTACAAGGAATGAAGGAACTTTTTATTTGGCATATTTCCTTCTCATGCTCTTGTCCTGGAGACTCTACGCACTCTCTTCTTGTCTCTCAGGTAAGTTAAGTGTGCATCCTCCAAGACAAGACCAGCTTGCACTCTTTGCATTCTGCAACTACTTACACCCACGTGTCTGTCGGGTGAGTATTGACATTTGACAGATTAAAAAAAAACACCCGAGGGGCCGAATCGGTGTCATCCTGTGTCATCTTTCTTCTAGTTCGCGCCACTTGTTCCACATATCTTGTTGTTCAGTAGCCGATATCATATATGGCTTAGTGGTGACATAGGGTTCCATGAACGAACATGCGTTAACTTATCGATCCAGACACATCTGACAGCGTGTATACTGGCTACCACCTCTCATCAAAGGAAAGTATTTTTGCTCTACCTCGCTGAGGCCTCGTTGAACATTCCTCTGTACCTGAATATTTGAAATAGGCAGCAACCTCACGTATGTATCCGTTTCTATGTTGTACATATAACACTTCGTCGAAAAACAATACCCCAAGGTGACGCCACTAATATCAGTTCCGCCGCGCTGAATCGGGAGTTCTTTCATTTGGCATAGCCTCGTAATCGGTTCCCTTCCATGACGTTGAGAAGCCCCGGCCTAAAATTCAACCTCTCAATCAACACCTACATAAGGCTAATCCGTAAGGTTGGGACGTCCCTCGAGCCTCTCGCCCCTCTTACGACTTGACCCTCTTACGACCCACACTTCCCTTCGTCGCTATGTCTGGTACCACTACCGAGTATGTCCAATCTGGATACACCTACACCCTCACAAATGTAAAATCTGGAACCGTTATGGACCTGTCTGGACAAGACAACAAATCCAGTGCGCCATCTTTATCGTGATTTATGCCATGGGCCAACTAATGTTACATCCAGTCATCGGTTTCCCTAGCTATGGTACCACCAATCAGCAGGCAAATTTTCTTCGTTGGCCCATTGCTGTTCCAGTCATTGACCGTTGATCACAGTGGAAGTTGACCTGGACGAGCATCGGATGGGTCTTCCAGTCGGTTGGCAATGGACTCTACCTTTCTATCGATGGCTCCCCTGCCGATGGGACACGTCTCGTTGCAACGACCACTCCCTTCGGCTGGGACATCTGGCACGACGAGGTCAACTATAACGCGTACCGGTTAGTTGACTATTATATGTGGAGGTGGACATGGGCTAATCGGTCTTTTCATCAGAATCTATGTGCCCAACACCCACTTCAATCTTGATCTCAACAACGATGGTAGCGCAGCTCCTCTGACACCCATCACACTTTGGTTCAACTGGGCTGGCATTCATCAGACCTGGACGTTTACAAGGGTGAGATTACCACCCTCTGCATTGCTAGTCGCATTGAGTTTTTATTGACATGTATTGCTCAGGTTTGAATGGCCCGCATCTCAGGTTATATACCACCTCTTCGTTCTTCTTGATTGTTGTTATACCGTACTGGCACTCCGTATTCATAGCCCCGCCGTGTTGTATTCCTCCATTTTGGGTTCTGGAATATCTATCCTTCCCGCCCTTGTTTGTTCATCCATACGTAATTACATCTTAGTACTGGTCCTGTTATGACTTACGACTTTCGACGACCTGGGCAATGAAATCACCTTAACAAATTCTTTTCGAAAGATGATATATCTTAAGCATATATATAAGTGACGAGGGTGTTATAAAGCCTTCAAATCTGCGCTAGCTCTCGACGTCGCCCATGACCATCAGTGGCTTTGTGAATTCCCTTCGTCACCATTGGGGTACCTCGGTCAGGCTCTGGATTCATCGTGCACGCCACTTGACCACGCCTTAGCTCTGGCGTTCCGCCTATGTCTCGACACGCTTGCTCTAACCTTGACGAACCAGAACCGTTATTCCCATCTATAACTGCTTGCGCCCACGGATGCGGTGTTTTCCTGTTCAGGCTTGGATCCAATGTGCACACAATAACTCCGTCTTTCGTCTCCGGTGTTCCCCCTTGGTCACGACACGCCGCTTCCTGTGCCGTCATACAGATGGTGGAGCCAGAATGGTCACTACAGGGCAAATTCAGGAAGCATGATCGAACCAGGAAGTAGATTGCTACTTGGGGGCATCTCGCGTATGATGAGAAAGTATTATGATACCAACTCGTGGTTTTGAACGCAGCAGCACAGGTGCAGCATTCGTTACATGCGAAAGAACGGAAATAACGAAGAAAAGAGTAAGTGTGACTGCTGTTGATCGTAGCATCTCGGATGGCACGTTTTGTCAAGGCAGGCCAGCTGTGCTTGTACGCAGAAAGAAAGAGATCGAAGAGACCAGCTACTTCAGGGAAAGGCATTGCAAGGGCTGCGCGATGGTTTTATATTCCCATCACGGCTGAGACCGATGATCAGTGTGATCATCTTAACCCATGACAACGTCAACAAAAAGGTCACACTTTCACTGCTATTTGGCGCTCGTGGTTTCGTCTCAACGAAAGGCAAGGAAGCTGACTGCGCATCAGATATACTCGTTGTTAACGTTGATCCTCGAAGGCATTACGATAACGGACGAATTCAATATACGGGCTTCATTTTGAATTCGAACGTTACCTCAAGAGTATGGCCGCGATCTCTACCGCATGTGATGGCGCTGGTAGTGATTGTGGAAAGTGCTGAGTGCTCAAGCGCTCAGCGCTCATCATGTGACTGGCTGTTTTAGCACGCAGCGCGTCGCCCCGCGTCGCCATCCTTTCACCTCTCCCTCCCCTCCGCACGCAGCAAGGCGCCGGCAGCACGCTCGCACACTTTTTTATGCGTCGAGGCCAGGAATGGACCATGGAGTACATCGAAGCTCTTGTTAAGGCTGGTCTTTTGCAGGCTGACATGGCAAAGAATGGCAAAGCTAAGGCGAGGAACCTGAACCCAGCTTCCCTCCGACTGAGAATTGAGTGAGCCATTTTTTCTTCTTGTCGTATCCGATACTGACCCACAAATTTGAGTTTCTCATGCTACAATCAATTTCATCTTGACTTGTTTTGTACGATGATCAGTTTGTATACAAGAAATGTGCAATGGGATATTTGTGTTTGACGCTTACTATTGTTAGTTCAAGCGTTTATTTTTCTGGATCCCTGCCAGTGCGCTCTTTCCTCAGAGTCGAAGCCTTTCGCAGCGCTGTCAGATGTTTATAGGGCAGCCTTCACGGGATACATACGAGCATTTGCCAATTAATCTCGTCAAATGTTGTCAGTTTCCGCAGGCCACCTGAACACCTTCGATCAACGCCTTAGCGCCACTCTCCTCGTATTAGCCACGAACGTGACCCAAGAACGTCAGCGATGATGCACGACATAGTTAGTTTTCAGGGTAAAAGGCACAATCGATGGCTGATAACGGGTCAGCAGTCATGATATGGTAGGTGTGCTAAGCTTATGCTGCTTCGTGGCTCCAATAACTCCGCAATGACGAGAATACAGATAACACCTGTATATGCATCTGTCACATAGTTATGAGAGTATATAAGCCTGCGGAATGAATCCAAGAAGGCCAATCCATCATGTCCGTCGAAGAAAATAGAACCTACGTCCTCGTTAACGCAAAGTCTCGCACCGTCCTCGACCTCTCTGGCACGGATAATTTCACCAGTGCGTAGTCATTGCCGTCTACAAGGTTTGCTCAGGATCATTGATATTTTCTTTCAGTTTCTGGCTGGGAAGTAAACGGCGGGCAAAATCAACAGGCAAGCCAATAGTCTGTCCATTCCATTGGGCATATAACAAATACAGTCGTGTTACACAGTGGTACCTCACCAGGGACAACAACCAATGGGTCTTCCGCAATGTTGGAAACAATAAATACTTGGGGTTGGCCGTGGATCACAGCGGACGCGTGAGGGACGATACCCCCGTCGTTGCTGTCGACCACCCTGTACCATGGGATATTTTCCCAGATGCACGAAACGGACAGAATCACAGGTCTATCTGATTTAAGTCACTCGAATTGGCATGTACTCAACATATTTCAAGGATATTCGCTGTTAACACGAGATTCAACATCGACTTGGCTGGTTTTGGTGATCGTGCAAACGGCACCCGCGTATCTGTTTGGGGAGAGGCGGAGCAGAACGAAAATCAGACCTGGCATTTCCAGCAAGGTGAGCAATTCAGAATATCGTCGCGACAGCCGATGATGACAATGATATAGTGTAATGTAATGAGCCGTCGATTACGAAGCTTAGTCTCGTATTTCTGTATTGACGTATCTGTTGCAATTGAAGACTATCTCCTGATCTCTGTTCAATGGGTTTAAGTCATTGTGATTGAATATACCAGAGAATGACGTACATGTTGGACGATTAATAGTCATTGGCAGACTGGTGACTCAGGGATATATCAGGAGATTGGCATAGTTAACGGAGGCATCAAGTTTTCCAGTGGTATCAAACCAAGTGGCATCCGCTGCGCGTGAAGGGCTTGTCGACGGAAATCGATGTATGCTCGTGTCATCTGCTTTGTTTATATGCTTGAAAGAAAATGCAAGCACCACGTAACTATACCACACAAAACTTGATGCGCTGCGCTAGCGCTAGGAGTCATAATCCTTATTGGAGATGCGCACCTAGAACCTCGTCTTAACCCCTGAAAGATGAATTCCAGACCATCAGCGTTACAAGTTCGATGAAGGTCCCTGGCCAAGTTACAGCTGATGATCGCTCATGACAAGATGTCGATGAGTGGTAGATGCCACGAGCGTAAGCTGACGGATCTTCCAACGGTCCAATCTGGACAAGGGCACCCCTAAAACTAGGCCCCCAAATTTCAAGTCTGAGTCGGAATTGGTTCATAGGCGGCGCGTACGCATGATTTGGGCTCAGCGCGGTTGGTATACTGCTGATCAGATGACAGTTGATGGGAAAAGCATGGTGGTTCGAAGAGACTTGTGATTGTGGTTTGCTTGTGGTCCTCTGTTACATTGGGGCGGAGGTATCGTATGTATCCATAACCACATACGGAACACGGATGATAAATTACAGTGTGCGCACGAGCCTTTCGCAATTAGTGTGCAGGCCGAGTGACCTGAGTTCTGGTCACCTTGGGGAACCAGATGTATTTCCGTCTCCTTGAGATAATTTTCGCATTTCCAGAAAAGGGGTGTCTATTTGGCAGACGAGATGGACATAATTGATAGAGAAGCCATCGATAACTCCATTTCGGTATTCATGACCGCTTATTATCCGGAGAACTTCTGCATCAGATGACAGAGCACCCCACACGGTCGGAGGATAATATAGACCGTTGAGCGCAGAAA
>JABAJV010008858.1:0-14668 GCA_018854895.1 Tricholoma furcatifolium | reverse complement strand
CCACTGGCACATGGTATCATTGCATCTCAAAGTTTTGACCGTCTACGTCTGTCTGTCATCGTCGTATCGCCGCCATGATTCCCGTGGTAGATCGTACCTTGGGCTTCGTAAGTTGCCGGAGTTTCTGGGAATTCGAACGAACGACCCCTCTAAACTAACTCCTCACGCTATACGTCTCGAGAAACAACTAGAAACTTTTCAACGGCACGCCGCGAGGCTGACTTGCCATTCTGTAACACCTACTTTCCTGCGCACATATTTCACTCGAAACCCTCGGCGATATGACTAACACGCTATCTTAGCGTCTCGAAATGGAGCGTTGACATGGTAGTATGTATTGATATCGATGGGAGCTGGGCAGAAGGCAAAATGGCATTGATGACAGTCGAACTTGGGAAAAGCGGCACCGACCTCGACTGCCGGCTACTCAAACAACGTCTTACTGTCACAACGTCGCGGCGTCGGATGTTAAGATGGGTGTTGAACGGTGAATATTCAACTGTTTATTGGCGATAAGCAGGCATTTTACAAGATTGACGGTGAATACATCAGTTCACCACTAAGATTACGACTAAAAGTACAGCTAAAAGTACAGCTTGATTAGATTCTTCGTCTGATCTCTGGCAAGGCTTTCATTCCAATAGCCTGCTTGTTTCTCATTCAGTGCATCCTGCTGAGGTTTTGAATCGTTTAGTGCGAGACACTTTCCGCCTCCTGACCGGAGGGGTGATCATGGTTCCTATGGTGGATCCTCACGTAGTGGTCGACGTTCTCTCCAGCAGGCGCAGCTTCAATCTCTCCTGGAATGAAGCCAGATCTCTGGGGAAGATGCTTCCTCCTCTCCTCACGGAGGAGGTCCAAGTCCCGAGACAAGAATCCATGGCCGGCGACGGGGCCGTAGTACGAGGTTCCTGCCAGAGAACCGATAATGCTAGTGCAAAATCAAATGCAAGTCAGAGCACAGTTAAAGACGAGAACGCACCAAGTTCCGACGAGGATTGAAAGGTAAAACCTGTACTGCGAGTACCACTTCGGAGCTATGTTTCACACAGCGGAAATAAGAACGCGGCAGACTATCATTCATTTTTCGGGACTTACTCCATCCGAGAGCGGTGACCTTGGCGTCGGCGTACCAGAGCGCAGTGAATCCGAACCACTGCCATACCAGAGCCACCATGGGTTGCAAAGCGAGCGTCGGCCAAGCGAATAGAACTGGGACGGATCCAAGAATTAGACGTGGGTATCCCTTTTGCCCACCATATCCAGCGAACTCCATGCCCCAGTGAAGAGCACCTATTGAATTGGAAATAATCAATTGAGTCTCGGTGTATACCGGGGACTATCCTCACCCAAGAATGACAGCATAACGGCCCCATATGTCACCTGGATATTTAAAGCCTGGTCAAGTAGCGTAAGAGCCACACCGGGATCTAGGGTAGTGTCTAAGCCACTAGCTGCCATTCCAGCCGAATGGGCAAGGTAGACAGTGATGCCAGAGGCAGCCATGTACGGAAGACCACCTGTATATTGATTTACAACCAACATTGGTTCTGGGTGTAGTTAGTCGCGCACCGATAAAACCAAACACTATAACTGGTTCAGGAACAACTTGAGCGACGACCTTGGTTATACCGAGCTGTGCAAGCTGGTAAGCGCTGGCGCCAATATTAGATTATGTGCACTTGCAAAAGAAGTGGTTCCCTCTGGCAACAGAGGTTCATCTCTAATGTTGGCTCCTGCGATTATCTTTGCAAGGTCTGCAGCGGAGTTTCCTACTTCCTCTCTGATATTAAGAGCAGCATGCTCAAGCGTCTGACTTCCCGGACGATTGGAAACAGCGCTAGCAATGGTCCTTTTGTGATACAGGGTCGATGCAGCCAAAACCGGACGAGCAAATTGGCGCCGGATAAGAGGGCTACTCCTGAAGATAGTTGTGCGAGTAAAGGGTCTGAAAAGAGTATTCATGGGGTCTAGAAGGATAACAGGAAGATACTGAGACTCTTTAAAGCCCTCCGCCAAACCCACGCCACTGGGCATGTGACGTCATACTATAAATAGATACAAAAATCCATTCTCGTAATTCTATCCTTCACGAGGCAGCAATTCAACAACTCTGGTCTTTTTCACTTCAGCCCCTTTGTCCCCAAAGTATCTGCGAGTCTGGAAACTCCAGTGGAGCGAACTGGGATTCTAGGGTGAGACTCAAGAACACATGTTATTGTCTTCGAACGTACCCCACAATCCAGTTCTGTAATCCTTCTACGTACCGCTCCACCATGAGGTCAATATCAGGACTCCAAGGTGGGATCCTCTTGCGATCTTCTATAAATCCGATGATAGTCTGTTCGCAGAGATCGCCAACGAAATCGACTGCCTCCTGTAGACTGAGGTTCTGGGATTTCATAAGAATGACAATCATGTTGTGTGTATCCCCGCGGGCCTGCTCGACATTGTACGAGAATATATCCTACAGACAAAGAATCAGCGATCGTCGAGCCTGAGAAACAGCGACTAAAAGAAACCTACATTTGACCATGTTACCAGGTCATTTGTCCAGCGATTGAGATTTTGGATGACAGGATGTTCAATGACAAAATCCGGTAGGTCAATGTCCAAGGCATATCTATTAAAAGGAAAGTACTCCAATCAGTTTCGCAGATATTAGAGATAGAATATATATCTTACTCGATAAGTGCCCAGCATGGTTTGCATCCTATACACAAGGTGAACAGAGTTAATAAACTACACCACCCTGCGTGATTAAAACTTTACCTGAAGTGTCCCTCCGCACGTCAATATACGATTCAAGATCTGGAATAACATCCGCGTCTCGCGCCTTGGCTTGGATATTGACGGCCTCGAAAAAAAGACCCAACGTTTCCTTGAAGCGCTCCTGAACACCCGGGCCAGCATCAACGATACACCGGGCCCAAAAACTATATCAATTGAATAGCATCAGCCCCATTCCTATCAATACAACAACCTTATAGTCTGTGCTTACTCGCGCGCTAGTTTTCCGGGATTAACCTCCTCGGCGGGCTGTTCCTTGCCCTTGGCGGTAGTCGGCACATAGCGATCACTGAACCACAGGGCATTCATGACGACATCAGAGAGTACGTCTGTCTCTCGTGTCATCATACCGTCGCTGATATTATCCCTGTATCGCCAAATGCATCGTTAATCAAAGGGTAGAAGATATAAGACGCAAAGACCTACAGATGGAACAGATAGTTCATAAAGTCGGAGACCACGCGGAGACGTTCGGGAGTTGTAGTGTTATAGCAAAACGCAGTGAGCTCGCCAGCTTGTAGGCCTCGTAATGCACGTCGTCCCTTGGGTGACAGATCAGGGCAGTTGGTGTCCAGCCATTCGACAGACTGCTGGGCCACTGTGTCCCCGTCCGGGTGATATGTTAGAGGAAAAGGACAATGAGAGACGAGGTCTGGAAGAATGAAAGAGGTCGGTTTCGAAGATGATGCCATGGCGCGGGTGCGAGGATAAAACGGTGGTGGTGACGGATGGTTTGAAAAAAATGGTCCTCATTATATAGAGCGGACGATGACTTGGCGCCACAACGTTTCGCCTCGACCTGTTCGCCCGATTGGGGTACCATCCTGTTTTGGGTTGAAGAGAAAGGAGATAACGTTCGGTGAAGACGAACCGTGGGTTGAGTGTCATGAGCTTGGAAACATCGGATTTAAGATCATTTTTAGCCACAAGGATGGTGTAAGTGCGCCTTGATGAGACTTGATAACTCCCTCGATGATAAGATTATGCTGCATCGACTTGCGAAATTATTATAGGCCTAAAACACTTTTGATCAGGTCGGAGAGGGGATGAAGGTATGTCAGTAATCTATCCCCCCGATCGGATGTTTTCCATTAACGCCGGGCATGTGCTTTTCGTGGGAGGCTCCGAAATTGCAGAACAGGATCACATCGCCTTTAGGTGGCTGTATTTTTCCTCGAGGCAGAATAGGTCCAATGTCGAGACGAGAACGCAGTATTGAGGAAACGTAACGTCACGTAAAGGTCAACTATCTGATGGAGCTGAATCTGAGGGACCCTCAGCCCACAACACCACTAATGGTCAAAAGACGGACAAGTCAGGTCCCAAAAGGGTGATATTGGCATCGGAATGTCGAAGAGATATTGGACAATCTCAATCGGTCGACCTTGGAGCCAGGAAAGTGTTTCAGTGTCTCGTTATCGTGAAGTGTACGTTCCTTGCGCAGTGCCTAGCTCAACAAAAGATGAGATACAGCGAAAACTACGGAACAGAAAAGGTCTGTAAACTCTTCATACTGATGTCATGAAAGCTTAAAAGCCAGAATCAATCGCGATCTAGCTCGCGCTAAGGCGGCGCCTTTTGTTTGGAGGCGTGCGCAAGCTGTATATCCAATGGGAACGTCGACCGGCGCGGGCGAGCGTGTGGAACACAGTGGAACTGAACGGGGACGTCGTTCGTGATTGATATTCCAACCGGATCATAAGTGCAACAATTGTGCAAGAAACATGGCGTGCAGATCCACAGTTACTCTTCATTCTGTAAGTTTTTTAGAAAGGGGCAGGTACTGAAGCGTGCCAGAGACACTGACTTGAAGGAACTTGGAAATCATCATCCTAATATGAACATGTCATTCTAAAATCATCTAGTGCGACACATGCTGTCGAGAGATACCACGCAGCTGTCAAGTAAAATTTAATAACGAGAAATGCACGAGCGATATGCTGAAGGTGCTGACATTCTATGTTTAACCTCAGGGTCTTAATACCTCTACAATTGTTCAAGTTCGGGCACCGGCTGGGCTGAGCGATGAAGATTGAGAATGGAGGGCTCCGCGTCGGGGATGGGCCGCGCACAAACAATAAAAAAACATGTGTAGGACGGCGTACTTCGCTATTTGATAGGAGCAGGAGGGTGTACGAAATCGTGATGGCGCAGGGGCTAAGTGTCCACAGAGGGCGCTCGAAACCTTGAGCTCAGATTTGACACTGTCGGGGTATCCTTGAACAGAGATTCCGCCCGCGAACACGAGTACCACAACCTTATGGCATTCCCTTACGAATGAAGGATGATCCGCGTGTTCAGGGTGCTACTTGTCCGAGATACATGCAGATCCTAGAAACATGACGGGGTCTGGTGGAAGTTGTGTGAGCGATCGGTGGCTGTCCGTTACTTGAATATTAAGGACGGCGGCGCAACGCCTCAAGTAGACTATCTTATCGCGAAGGGATCAGTATTTCGCCCCCGTCATTGATAGTAATGAAAGACGATGCGATATCGTGGAGAATTCCGGTGAAAGTTACTTGAGGTACAGTGAGTACGCGTGGGCCATTAACCTACAGAAATTCACGGACATTTACGGCAAATGCATTCAAGTCCTGTGAAGCGGTAGCCACAGAATTGAAAGCCACACACGTATATTTCTCCGGACCGAGAAGGTCTATACAGAAAAATTGCACTTGGAAAGTTCTGTGGGCGCTGGTCTTGAAGTAGTATGGTAACACTTGAGTTGTATTAGAATCGTCGAAGCTTGAGGTTTCTTAGCCTCCCAATTGTTCGCATGCCTCGTCGATAGATCCGCGGAATATTTTGTTTCAGCAGAGAGGTTTCAACAGAAAGGTACTTTGTTCGATGAATCAAAGGCTTCCTAGTAGTATCGAGATTGAGTGTGGACAGCAAAGATTTACACTAGAGTGGCGGTCATATAAGCTGAATGAATTCAAACAGTTTCAGAGCCACCCGATTCACAAGGAGAGGTATTCGTATATGGCGCTCTTGAAAGGGGAAAGGTCACAGAAAAACCTGGAAGCTTGTGGAAGAGAGCAAGGAGCAAATAACAAACAAACAGCGTTCATAATTTTTGCCGATCATAGCAGCTAATTTGCTTCACCGACGCTGTGCACGTAGCATAACACACCCATCCTCCGCGACTCAAAAACATGGCTCTTCCACCCTCTACCGCTAACTGGCATTGGAAAAACAAGAATGTCACGCGCTGGGGCTCCGAATGGTTCCAACGCGAGCTTGTGACTGTATCGGTGCAGGGTGATAACGAGGGGGAGGTCGTTTCGGTCTCGAAGGTCTCTGAAGTAGATGGTGATGTAGAACTCGGACAGAGGAAGTCCAAGTAGGTGTTGTGTGATGCTCGATGATGTTGAGCTTCGTTTGACCGACGCCTTCACAGATTGATCACCATCTACGATGTCAAGATTGTGCTTGACTGGACAGGTACAGCGAGCGATGGCACCGAGGTTAAGGGCACTTTGACAATTCCAGAGGTATCTCATGAGATTACTCTGGACCAATCGAATGACTATGTCGTGAGTGACGCATCACATATTTCTTTGCGATTGAGTGGTTCACGTCGCTTGGCAGTATGACTGGAGTGTATCCACTGCGTCGTCTCCTGCCGTCACGGCATTGGTTCAGCTCGCCAAGAGCCGCCTGCCTACAGCCCTTGAAGCCAAATTTGCCGAATTCCCTGTCGCGCTCATCGATACTCACGGCAGGGACCTCACTGTCAGCGGCGATCCCAGCCGTGCTGGAACACCAGCACCTGCAACAAAGACCGGCCCCCCTGCATCCCAATCCCCTGCGCCTGCCCAGCCCAAAAAGGTTGAACAGAAAGCTGTAAACACCGTCGTGGTTTCTGTCCAAAGCACTTTCCAAGCCCCAGCGGACGACCTTTTCACCCTTCTCACCGATGAGAAAAGGATCACCATCTGGACCCGTGCCCCTGCACAGGTATGTCTATGTCTATGTCTTTCATCCTCTTACTTCCGCACTGCTCCTGACGACGACTTGCTCGATACATACAGTCCACGCCTGAGGTAGGACGGGACTATTCCCTTTTCGGCGGTGGCGTCAAGGGCAAATATGTGTCACTTACCCCCTCGAGGGAGATCATACAGACGTGGTCGCTTCAGAGCCCGACGTGGCCCTCAGGTATGCCAAAACACCCAGCCTGCACCTCAAACTCGGAGCAGCAGCTGACAGATGACATTATTATTCGCAGGTCACTTCGCTACCCTCACGACCACGCTCGAGCAATCGTCGGACTCCACCCAGGTCAAATTCTCCCTTGACGGCGTCCCGACTGGCATGGAGGCGGAAATCAAGCGCAATCTCGAGGGATATTAGTCAGTACACCTCCTCGCTCGATCTACCGTTTTGCACGCGACGCTGACGCATCCATCTATAGCATTCATGGTTTCAAATCCATCGGGTACGTTCAGCTCACCCAATACGAACCTACATCTACAGTCTCTTCCAAAACACAACAACAATCACGGCGGTCAAAATCCTCTCCCAAAAATACCTCTCCCTCTTCATATATCCCAGCGATCACCATCGCTACCTTGGTCCTCGTGGCCGCGTTCTCGATACCCTACTTTTCTTCTTCTGCCTCCAAATAATGGTTCCTGAATAAATTATTGATTTTTATGCGATTCTGCTTTGTTTTTTTTTTCAGGTTGGGCACCGAGCTTTAATGTCCTCTAGATGTGGTAGGGTGCGTGGTCGGGCGGGTAGAACATACGTGTAAGAAGAAGAAGAAGAAGCTCGAGCTCTAGACGAGATGTAGAATGCAAAGAAGAAGAAGAATATAATGAAAATGTATCATTGTATGTAGCACCCCTGTAGAGCGTTTTCTGTGATCACCCGAGCCGACCCTGGAAATTTACATAAACAAAACATTGTGTCGAGAAAAAGTTGAAGCGCTCAACGTTCACGCTTAGCGCCTGCGATGGCCTCAAGCGCTGATGAGCCCGGGCCCTTCGAGCCCACTACCAGTAGTGAACGATACACCCTCCAGCGCACCCTCCAGATCCCCTCGCACGTCTCGTGCCTCGCATTCGGGCACGCAGGACACCTTTTCGCAGGTTCAGGTTCGTGAATCTCAATATTAATAGTATCTCGCCCCGTGTTATTCACAAAAAAAAAATTGCTTCCGCATACGTAGACGATGGCTCGCTCCGCGTGTACGACCTCTCCTCATTCCGAGTCCTCAAAGCCGTGCGCGGGATCGGCGCCGAGGTCTCCTCGCTCGTCTGCGTCAAGCGCCCCGCGTCGGAGCTAAGGGACGTCTGGATCGCCAGTGGGACTCGCGTGCGTGTCTTCTCACTCTCACTCTCATTCTCTCATAAAAACACGATTTGGATATTCATAAATAATTATGGTGTTTTTCTTGTGCTTGTGTATGTAGATCCTCAAGTTCAAGATGGACTCGACGAAGATGATCCAAGGCGCCGAAGACGCGATTGCTGTGCTGGACGTGTCGAGTTCGGATACGGATAGCAAGTCTAAGGGAGAGGACGTGTTGAACGAGGTGCGTGCGAGATTCGCGTTCTTGCTTTTTGCGGTACTGAGCAGGAGCGGCCCCAGCTAGATCGCACTGAACGCGAACAAAACACACGTTGCGTTTAGCTTGGACTCGGGCGCTGTCGGCGTCGTCGATCTCGCAACGAACGCTGTTTCTAGGATGAAGGCGAAACACGATAGTGTGCGTGCGCTGCGATTCCACGCCTGTATCTGACTAACGTGCATACATACATACACGCATACATGCATACATGCATCCGTACTATAGGTCTGTGGCTCAGTCAAGTTCATCCCCGACCGCCCGCGAGAGCTCGTCAGCGGCGGGTACGACACCGCGCTGCTGCACTTTGACTTCTACGAGGGAAAAGTCCTCTCGAGTCGTAAAATCCGTACGTCATCTCGTCATCTCTCGTCATCTCGTCATCTCTCGTCATCTCGTCATCTCACATCGACTTTCGTTTACCATTTGATCCTTTCATCTACATAGCACCGGCCCCCTCAGGCGAAGGCGGCCTCGGCCTCGGCCTCTCCCCGCCTTTCATCACCTCCCTCGCGATATCGCCCACGGGCATCATCGCAGCCGGCACCGCGGACGGTCGGCTGCTGGTCGGGTGCGGGGGGTACAAGGCACCGAAGGGGAAAGGCGGTAGCGGCAGCAGCGGCGGCGGCGGTGGGGGGAAGGGAAAGCGGAGTCGAAAATGGGAAGGGCTCAACGCGGAGGAAGAGACCACGACCATCGCCAAAATCGCTGAAGGGCCCATCGTTGCACTGTAAGCGCCCTGCTATGTACATGTACCCGCGATTGATCCATTGCATCTCATGCCTTGATTCCTATCTACCCACAGGGCCTTCGGAGATTCCGGCTCAGTGCTGACTACGTCGACTTTGATGGGCGTTTTGGTGCGGTACGAGGTGGCCTTTGACGAGGTTGAGCCTGGGCGCGGGCGCGGGCGTGGGCGGGTTAGCGTAGATAAAGTCTGGCAACTGGAAACGCAAAGTGTGAAGAAGGTTAATGCGCTTGCGGTGGATGAGAAGAGGGTCGTGGTGGGCGGTCTCACTGCTGATGGCAAAGGCGTCGTCGAGATTTGGAAAAAAGAAATAGAGGCAGTAGTATTAGAGGATGTAGCGACAATACAGTCGTGAAACTACAGGGTAATACATACATCGTTCTGTCAGGATGAACGGGTTTGTTTCTATAAGGGACGGATCTTTACATCTCAGGATGTCAACGTGGGCCATATGACGAGACCTCGAGTCCCTTGCGGCCGATATCAAACACCACAGTGAATGAATGGAGAGTCTCCTTTGTGTCCATGACTCCCCATGACAAGCGCTTTGAGAGTTTTGTGAGTCTATCGAGGTGAGAAATACGGGGAAGCGAGTCGACAGGTGCATTGATTTCGGCGATTAATTATATCGAAAATTGAATGAGTCCAGGCGCATTCAAGATCCGCCCAAGCGACGACATTTGGAACGTGTGCTGCGCAGCTGACGGATTGACCAACGGGTGGACAGGACGTGGGCAAGGAGCCAATAACCATATATATAGGACGACAGGACACATTCTACGCACATGGCATGGAATAGACTAGAATTAAAGCACGTTACAAGAGTTGGGAGAAGAGAGACCCGATGACGTATGATATGATGAGTGATGTATCGACAAAAGGCGTAATCGTGGCGATTTTTTTTTCTTTCCCGATGGGAAACGAGTAAGCGTACCTGAGCTGAGTGTTGTTGGTGGAGAACTGGTGGAGAATAATACTGGGAGATGGGGTTGGGAAACGGTCTTGAAAGGTGGCGAATGAAATATGAAAAAAGGCAGGATATCGAGGGAGAGAGAGGTCGAGGGAGAGCGGAATTGTTGGAGGGGCATGGGAGGCCGGGTAAGCGCCGAGATCCGATGTGGAGGCCAAGTGTCTTGTCTGGCAATAAAACGCAAGTATAGACCACACCAACACAAAAGGGGCCAGCGTGACTCTGCAACCACACGCCATTAGCAGCTCAAAACACGCACCGCAATCCACAAAAGGAGACTCTCCGGAACATCACGCCCAAAAACAACCACCGTGCCAGCTCAGCCTTCCTTTCGCTCCCTCCACCGCTCATAATGTTAATGGAACGCAACAATGTATCGCAGTCGCCATCTCGCCGAGTCTCGTTCGGTAACCCGCTGCAAGCGATCGGCGCTAAAATTTCTCGGACAATAAGCCGTGAACGAGGCGGGGTTGACGAGAAAGACTATGATTCTCGGTCGATAAGCACGACAGGGTCCACGGGTGAGTTCTTTAATGCCTCTGGAAGCAGGATGATGGTGGGGAGAGGGAAAGAAGGCAAGCGAGATAAGCAGATAAGGGAGCTCCTCCTTATCCAAAATGCTTATCTGCAGCTTTATGCCTTATCTCGACCCGCGTAATGGGTCCTATCATTCTCCCGAACCGAGACCTTCTGGGCGTCATGTCTCTGCTCCGTTTGGCCATCCCGCCTCAGCTTCCCTGTCACTTACATGTCTTCTACGCTAGAACGCTCCCAATCTCGTGGCCGAGATGTCTACGTGAGTCTGCCCCGGTCTGTACTGACTTCGCCCCAAACTGACAGGCTTGGCACACAAGCAATCCTCAGGCCGCGGTGGCGCAGGTAACTTCCGCCGTGCGTCCATCTCGCGCGACGCCCGCCCCGGCGATGGTCCAGACGATTTCTCCATCGCCCGTGGCCGCGAACCCCTCCCTGCCGCCTCACTATCCGTACGTCCTCAGCATACCTGCAGTCTCACAAAGTCTCACTGCTCACTGTAACCAGATCTCCACAGGCCGCGGCGGTGCAGGCAACATGCGCTCGCCCTCGCGCGAGCCAACGCTCGTCAACGGCGACACCACCCTCAGCGACGGCGACGTCATCCGCGCCCACGTAGCAGCTACCGCTGACGTCCCGGTACGTACCCAAGGCTTTTCTTCATTAGATAATTCTTCTCACCACCATCGGCGGTGATTAGTACTCCTCCGGCCGCGGCGGCGCAGGCAACATCTCGTCCTCACGCTCGCGCTCACGTGGGCCCTCGGCCGCGCTGGGGTCGCCCGGCGCCACGCCCCCGTTGGCTGCTGGCTCGCGCTCGATGGGGCGCGGCGGCGCGGGGAACATCAGCCTCGGGCTGAGCCTCGGCCTCGGCGCGAAGGAGCACATATCCGAGTACGAGGAAGACGACGAGGAGGCGCGGAGGCGCGCGAGGAGTGCGAGTGTTAGTGCGAATGGAATGTGAGTGTCCGAGGGCTTCTTTATGACGTATGGTATTCTCGACAATCGACTAACACTAAACCATTAACAGGCACTCGACCGGCCGAGGGGGCAACGCGAATTTCACACCCACGCCCCCGCCCCCAGTCGCATATATGCCCCGCGGGCGCGAGCTCGACGTCGCGTCCGCCCCGAGATCGCCGTCTGCGTCGACCGGACGCGGTGGCGCAGGGAATAGGCAGATAATACGGGATCCGTCAAATTAACCTTAATTTATGTAGTACTACCTGTGGGCCTCACTTACCCCCTCCCCCTCTCTGTACATACCTATTCCCACCCTCGGACCGCACTTGTACATACCACACCCTACCCCACCCGCTTTGACCCTGTACCCGCTATCAGTCCCGCTCCTCACCCCACTCACGCATCTCCACCCCACAAAAAAGCAAAAAATCGAACCACTGAGACATTGGATCGTTGTACTATATACCTTACAGTATTATTGTCACAATTTTTATTATTTAACGCTTTGTGTGCAGCTGTAGCTATAGCCTGCGCTTGAGGTCATTCGAAGTTTGAACGCGGTGCCTATTCTATGTTGGCAGTCTTTGATTAGATTATAGATACCACTGGCATCATTTCTGACTCGGGTAAAGTAAGCGATTTTCAAGTTTGTCTCGACTCTCCATCTCTTAGATTCTTACGACCTGTCCTGTAGCGCAACTTTTGGTCGCATCGCTACGTCGGAAGGTCTTGTTCGGGTCCTCGACTCATACTGCCATCCGCGAACCGTCACTGTATTGCGATGGTCGTGATCATTGTCTAGTTCTTGAACCATGTATCATCGAGGGGTTGGAACTGCAGAACCTTCCACATCATCCAGGGATTTCGATACTACAGTACTCAGTAACGGTGGAATGACACCATCAGAAATCAGAACCATTCTAACCTTACATTCTTAGAACTGGCAGTACTAATAAATTCCGGGCTTTCCACCCTGGGCCCGGGCCTAGCGCACAGACTATAAAATGATGAAAAAAAGAAAAAAATTCCGGGCTTCCCTACTAGATATCCACCCACAACCGTCTCTCCAAGCGAGAGTCCTTTCCTTCAAGTAAGTCATCGACTAGAATGGAGGCACATGATTGCTCGTGGCCAAGCTCTGGAGGCGGCTTTTATAGAACGCGAAGTGAGGTCGACGACTCGATCGGAGACGATTCGATGTTGCGAACTGAGTCAATGGCAGTACTAGTACAACGCGATTGTAACTACCACCCCGAGCTTCATTGATCATCATCAACTCTTTGTGGTTGATATATATTCACTCAGTCATGTAATCCTCGACGCAAACGTTGTTCCCCAGTGGGTCTGTACCGTTTATCAATGTAAGCCAACACAAGCTTCGTCTCTCAGCAATACTAACTCTCATAAGTTTTGTCCTAGATTCCTACTACTAGTCTGATGCTCACTGACTCGTACGGTTCTTCAAGAGTTTCTGAAATCGTTCATTCTCGGTCCCATAATGGTTATGCCAGTGGTGGGCTTGGCCCTAGGCAGGGCGGGTTTTTTTCTAGTTTGTTCGACCCCATTTACAGTCTTGAACCGACTACCAGTTCAACTCCCACCGCTTTCCCCACGTCTACCTCATCTACAACTTCCGCCACCCGTTTTACAGAAACAACTAGTTTTAATACTCTACCAACAGCGACTGACCCGACTCCGAGTCCCGCCGCCCCTTCTAGTAGTCCAGTAACTATTGGCCTATCTCCCACTCCCACTACCACTCCCACTACCACTACCACTGCTAGTAGTCCATCTCCCACTACCACCACTAGTTCAACACTATCCCTTTTTTCGGACACCGATACCCTGACCCAGCAAGATCTCTCTAGCACTAGTAGCAACTCAATTTTCTCTACGTATTTTCCCGCAACAACCGTCCCGCCTCAAGCATCGGGAGTTTCCTCTAGCATTAGCCAGTAAGTGCCCACTATCAACTCGGATGAGGTACGCTGCTCAGAACTAATCTCACGGTTGTTGCAGCCGCGTTCCACTGGGGATTATTCTGGGTGCTACACTTGGCCCGTTGATTTTCATCTTGATATCAACTTTTCTGATGTGGCGGAAATATTCGACGCGACAATCGAAAAAGAAGCTGCCTCCTGTGGTTCCTCTTCCTTATCATTCCGACTATATGCCACTCCCAACTGCAAAATCGGGTATGTTCTATAGCTACTTTTTTCTGTCTTCAGCCTCAACTCAAACTGATTGCTCATTCATGCATGCAGCGCTAGCCTCGCCCTCATCATCATCTCAAGCTCAAGCTCACGCTTTAAACGTGGAGCATCAAGAGGAAGCCGATGAGCTGCGTCCCTCCCCAAGTTCAGAGCATGTCCATACATTTGTTGAGCCAAGTTCATCCTCGGACTATACGCCACCTACAACTGCAAAGACTGGTACGTTCTACTTTTTCTGTCTTCCGCAACTCGAACTGATTGGTTATTCGCGCATACGGCGCTACTAGTAGCCTCGCCCTCGTCACCAGCCCAAGCGCAAGCTCTAAACATGGAGCATCAACAGGAAGCTCACGAACTGGGACCCTCCCCAAGTTCAGAGCAACACCATACATCTGTTCAGCTAAGTCCATTAGCCACGAGTCCAGCCACCGAAGAACTAGTCAATCTACGTGAACGCGTGTTATACCTTGAGGCACGCATCTTTGGTTCATCTGCGCCTCCAGAGTATTCACAGTAGGTAGTTGCACTGTCACTGATAGTATACCGACGACGTCCCATTATTGCCATTTTATGGACTAGTTAGCTTGCCTCGTGTCTGGATGGATGCCCTGTTTATCTTGTGCGTCGATCGGATATCTCGTAATTATTTAACGCTTAACGCTTTACAGTATGTGCAGTCTGGGCTTGAGGTCATTCGAAGTTTGAACGCAAAGCCTTGCTGCTCAGAGGCAGGATTTGATAACTTTGATTAGAGATACCGCCGGCATCATTTCTGAATGATAACCGAGCGTGCAACAAAAGGAAGATAGGCAGCGGTCCACGCGTGAACAAGCTGGTTCCGCCCATCATGCATAGTCGCGTACGTATCTAGGCAC
>JABAJV010008857.1:0-14746 GCA_018854895.1 Tricholoma furcatifolium | reverse complement strand
CAGCGGCAGCGCTTCTCCAATAACTGCTCCGTCATCCTCTGTTATATTAAGGCTGTTGGATATGGACACTCCCTCCCCCTTGGAGGGGTATTTCCGAGTTGCTGTCGGTGTTACTCCGATTCAGCTTGCATTTTAAAATTTCCACATGAGTCCATACTGCGCCTCTCGACAACTTCTTACCGTTATTCTGCCGAAAATTCACCCCAGGCTCGAGCATATGATTCGAGAGCACGATGTAAAATACTCAATCAACTTCTGAGAGTGCCGTTTAAAAGAGTTGAACATGTGTGTTAAAGGCGCGGCTGACCTTTCGAATTCTTGGCATAATGCTGAGGCTTTCCTTCGAGTTTGTTGCTCTTGCGGCACTTTTCCCTTCTGTTTTCGCTCAGGCAAGTCTTTATGGACAATGCAAGTGTCTTCAGAGAGGTTCGCGTGTAATCGTCTAATGCCAATATCTCATTAGGCGGGGGCATTGGTTGGACTGGCCCAACAATATGTGTCGCAGGGTATGTGCACTATTGGCTTTCTTGCATACTTCAAAGTCTAACATCTAAGTTTCTATCAAGAACGGTTTGCACCTATCAGAATGCTTGTTAAGATTAGTAATTGTTTCTTTTACTGTGCGATTAATCTTGCGTCTAGTCCAGTCTCAATGCCTTGCAGCAAGCACAACGACTTCCATTACGTCGTCATCTTCTGTAGGAACGACCTCAACGTCGACTTCCTCCTCGACCTCAGCAACATCTACACCGACAGCTCCAGTCGACGTCAACTACTGGTTCAGCTTGTCAGTCCTTTATTATCCTCATTGGACCTATCTCGTCGTTAAATGAACTCATTGAAGCGGCGACTCCTACACTCAAACGGACTTCGACCCTAATTCAACTTTGCCAGCCGTAGGTAATCCTCTTGGAAACCCTCCTTACCCCGGTTATACAGCCACAGGCGGAGTGAATTGGGTTGACCTCGTCACCACGGAATATAACACTTCGTTGGTATTCACGTACAACTACGCATATGGTGGTGCCACTATCAATGCGAGCCTTGTCGCCCCCTACGAATCGTCCGTGTTGTCCCTTGGCGACCAGATAAACGAGTTTTTGGAGGGAGCGGGAACGCAGCCTGCAGCCACGCCCTGGACCAGCGCAAACTCCTTATTTTCTATCTGGATTGGTATTAACGATATAGGAAATTCGTACAATGAGAGCGGAGACCGCGGCGCGTGGGTGTTCATAGATATTCTCCATTGTTCATTGCAAAACTAATCGATCTCTATTCTGCCACAGATTCAATGATGTGCTCCTCGCGAACGAGTTTGCCTTGGTGCAAGAGCTTGTAAGCTCCGCTCTTGAGTTTTATTTCTTTTCATATCTAAACTATCTATTTTTTGCTCTAGTAGTAAGCAGTGACGCTCTGGTTTATTCAGTGTCGTTATCAATTGAAATTGATCTACAGCAATGTCGGAGCGAGGAACTTCCTCTTCGTCACCGTCCCGCCGATCAATGACTCGCCGCTGGTATGCTCGTCTCCGCCTTTCCCTTACGCTCGATAACTAACACAGCTCATCAGATGATCGCCGAAGGAGCATCCGCATGTGCAGCAGAAGCCGTTGTTATTGCAGACTTTAACACCAAGTTGGTCGAACAGGCTAGCTCATTCCAGGCTAACAACAGCGGGGTGAGTTACAGTTTCCGACAATGTCCATCGTCATTACCAAACGCGTGTATCTATAGGTAACGACGTATATCTGGGACGCTAACGCGCAGTTTACGACAATCCTCGCTAATCCGACGGCATATGGGTTTATAGACAATGTCACGGTTGGCTCGGACCCAGATGATTTCTGGGGGTATGTATCAAACATTTCCTTGTCATGTTATTATTCTAAATAGCTCTTCATTTATAGCAATACCTATCACCCAAGCAGTGAGTTCTTCAAGGCTCCCGTGTATAAAAAACTAACTTCAATCCCGTCCAGGCTATGCGCACCAATTCTTCGGTGAAGAAGTCGGTACCAATGTACTTGGGAACACTATTTGGTGAAAAGCCAATCATCCAGATATGCTTAGTAGTCTTGCATTATTTAGCTACAGGTGTATTGATAAATTTCTTTCTACCTCTATCTGGTCGATTAGTCGTCCGCATCCCAGTTTCCTGCTTGTTGAGGAATCTTAGGGCCACCAGCTGGCTTGCTCATGATGATGCTGTCCACGCTGAGCACAGAAACTGCCGCTTCCGTTGCCAATTTGATGGCCCACGACTTCGCGGCAAGCGAATCGTAGATCTTATGTTCATTTGCCAAAAGTGTTCCGTCGGTCTCAGCCTGAATCAAATCCTCACGTTAGCGTCAGAAAAAGCAGGTAAAATCGTACAACTCACCTCCACGTCAACACCCCAAGACTCACCACCCTTCTGCTCATGCTTGGCCCACAACCGGCTGAGAACCTCATTGCCCTCAGCACCACCCAGTGCATTCTCAGCCAGCGTCCTTGGAATAACTTCCAATGCCGTCGCATAACGTTTCACCGCATGCTGCGCAAGCCCCTTGAGCCCATTTCCGTACGTCTCCACGCGTCTCGCCAGCTCAACCTCTGTCGCACCAGCTCCAGGCACCAATCGTGGGTCTTTCAACAAGGCCTTGATCACGTTCACGCCGTCGTCAATTGCGCGCTCTAGGTCATCCAGGTGGTTGGAGGTTGCCCCGCGCAAGACAATGGTAGCTGTTCGTGTCTTCTCGCCCTGCGTCGTGGGGTCAAAACCGGCGTCACCCTCAACGAGCTGCCGCAAGACCGTTACGCGGTCTCCACCGATCTCGATCGTCTCAAAGATGTCAACGTATCCAGCTTCCTCTGGTGTTGGTGCTCCCATACGAGCAAGTGGGGTAGCATTGACAACACGACAGAGTCTTCGGAGGTCGAATTTAGATAGGACCTTAAGAACTGCGATGCCGAATCGATCAAGGTAATGGAGAGCAAGCTCGCCTACTGTCGAACCAGCGATGATGACCTTGACACCCGAGTCTGCGATCTCCTTGAAGATCTGGATGTAACCGTTAAGATTGCTCATTTTAGCTCATAGCAACAGACAATATACCTTTTCGAGATGCTTCTCCTCGCCAGTAGTGAAATTGAGCATCTCATCAGCATTTTTTATCAGCACTGTCCCCTTCGTCTCCGTTTGAGCAACGTCAAGTGCAGAAGTAAAGACAGCAACTTTTGCGCGAGTAACTTTTTTGATCTGACCTGTAGATGAAATAGCTTATTAGCCTTCACACCATAAGGTGCTAAGAAACAGCTCACCCTCTGGTTCACGGCCAAATACCATTCCCTGAACAACCTTGCTCGACGCCAGGTATCCTCCCATAATCTTCACAACACGGACGTTATCAACGTTGAAGTTTTTGGGATTTGAGGGCATAATCGCCAGCGCGGCCTCAGCAACAAGTGACGCCAACGCGTCCTCGTGGCCGTATTGTTTTGATGCAATCGCAGGCTTGAGTGCAGATGCGAGTGACGTTTGTGTGAGAGGCGAGGGGAGGCTAAATGTGGAAAGGCCTACGTAGATCGTTAGATCAGACAAAACCGACAAGGAAGTGATTAACGCACTATCAAGCTCTGACAATGCCTTCGTGCATGCCAATTCATAGCCCTTCACAATTTCACTCGGATGGAGACCCATTATAAGAAGATGTTCCGCCTTCTTCAGCAGCTCGCCGGCCAATATCAGGACCGCATTCGTTGCATCGCCCATCTACAACACAGCAAGAAAAAAGTCAGAACGCGCTCCTCCTTGGATAGTACACGAGGAATACATACCTCAGCCTCCTGAGCCTGCGATGCCATCACTAAAAGCTTTGCTGCTGGGTGCACGACCTCGATCTCCCTTATTATCGTTGCAGCATCTGAGGTCACGAAAAGTCGTCCAAGGTGGTTGATCAGCAACTTATTGCGGCCTATCGTACTTGTAAGCACAAGAAATCAATAAATAAAAGGTCAACGCGCCATTTGGGCCAAAACTCGTTCGTACAAGGTCAGATAGTTCGGCAACGGCTTGAATGTTCCGTAAAACTGCGTCCTCGAGTCCTGACAGATGCTTTTCGAAGCGTCAGCGATTTTCGTTCGATTATATCGACTCAGTTACCTTGTATCCGTCTTTGAAGAGCTGGAGGTTGTTGGCTTTTGGGACTTTTAGCGACATGAAGGGCGGAGGAAATGAAGGAAATCCGCGAGACGCGTAAACTTGGATAAACTGATAACTTGCACAGCCACCTCACCGCAAAGTCGAAAAGGCATGAAAAAAAAGTATAATATTTGCTATGGGGGTATGCGTCTCATAGAGGTCCATAGCAAGGAGACATAATGCTTTATGCGAGTAATAAAAATCGTCCGTGAAGCACATTACTACGAATATACAGCCCAATGTAGGAAAAGGTAACCGAGATGCTTGCTATGAGTACAAGGAATGCAGATCGTGGCTAATCATCAAGAAGGAATGCCAGGTCCAGGATATTTGAGAGTGAGTAAGTCGTGGTATTAAGTGAGGGTATACTGTTTAGAATAATCTTCTGACGAAGCTTGCTCCAGTTCCAGGGCCTGGGGCACACGCAAGTCAGTTTCGTCGTCTTCTTCGTCTTCCTCTGGGATGGGAGAATCATATTCGTCCTCTTCAGAATGAACCTCTGCCTCGGCATCAGTATCATCGAAGATCACATGGAACTATAGGAGGCGATAATGAGTTTGGTTTCGACCAGACAAGCCTAAAAAACTTACATGTGTAATGAGGGCCTTGACCAATTTATGAGTATGTCCCATGTTGGCCAGGATGAGAGAAAAGTCGTTTTGGGGCGCCCGCAATAAATTCGGGCTAAAGACGATGGCAAGTGCCTCAGCCGTCATATGGTTCTGTTCCTCAAAGTCGGTGACTCTGTCTAAATGCTCAGCAACGCGCCTGAGCAGATCAAAGTTCCCTTGGGGCAGTGCTTGTACGACTTTGCGGATTTTTGAAAGGCGGTCTTCCAGGTTTTCGAGTTCTATAGGAAGAATTAGTCAACAGCTAGAAACCACGCCTGTCACGACGTACGCATGGCCTGGATGACTTCGTGGTATGATGAAGCAGGGAAGACGGGCTCGGGTAGAACTCTGAACCAAGACTTGACCAAGTCACACACGGCGTGGATATCCGTTCCAGACGAGATGGGTGACTCGCCTGAAAAAAGTGTTAGAATGGAAAAAAATCAAGACCAAAAGAAGACAATTACCTCTATTAAATGCATCTTTAAGAGCATTAATCTCTGATACTGCACCCGCAATGCGATCTAAAAAAAGATATGATTAGATCTGCTGTACATTGAAATGAAAGGGGAGAAGACTTACAAATACCAACTTCAGTCAAACCACGAGCTTCTACCTCTGACAAACACTGTTCTATAACAAACGGAATAGAACCAGGCTGAACGGCCTCCTTGCCCGCCTCTCTCTGTAGAAGGAACTGAAGCTCCACACCGAACACTACAAAAAGTCGGCCAACTCGTCACAACACTGCTTTTCATAGGAAAAGAAGACCAGTACTCACCAGCTTTAGGGTCGCGCGACGGGACGATATGGTTATGGATATGATCCGCCAACTTTGGCTTGGGTCCAAGGTACGTTTGCCTCCTCTTCGCCGCCATACTCGCCACGCGATTAATCGTCTCAATCCACTTCGCCATATCCCTCTTATTCACAGCCTGAAGCAGATAATGCCCTCCATCCTCCGTATCAAGCTGGAACGTGAACGGCCTCTCATTATTAATGAACTGCGCAACGCGTGCGTCTACCAAGCTCAGCACCAACGACGGCTTGCCAGAGGGCACAAAGTCGAGCTCGGCCACCGTCTTCTTGACAACAGGCGCCGGGACGTCCGCACCGAACGCACTCGATATAGGCCGCATGAAATGGAACAACGCAGACATGCTCTTCTTGTTTCGGTGCTGCTTTTGCGTGCTGGGTTTCCGCGGGCGCATCGCGCGATTGAGGAGGTCGTCCCGCTTTTCGAGCCGCAGCTGTTCGTGCTGCTTCTCCTTTTGCAACCGGGACCGCAAGTTTTTGTCGCGTCGGTTCTTCTCCAGCTGAGCGATGACAATACGCTGGAAGGGACGAGCTAGTTTCCGTCCAGAGGACGTTGGAGCCTGCGCGGCTTCCCGAGCGGCTTCGTCCTTGATACCCCGATAGTCAAACTGTAATTGGAGGACATCCTTTTCGACATTGTTGAGTCGTTCGAAACCGCGTCTGTTGAGCTCATCAGGCTGGAAGCGGCGTTGAAGGGAAGGCAGGGCGGGGGCCTTGGCGATGAGATTGCACAGGTGTCTACCTCACTTGTAAGTTCACAAGAAAGACCGAGAGGCCAAGTTAATTACACACCTCCTTTTATCGAAGTTAACGAGATGGGATGCATCCTCCGATACAGACGGGACGGTATCCGGATCCGCAATGACCTCCAGCATACGCTCAATCACCCATCCCATATCGGGCGTCAGATGCTCCTGAGTCGACGAGATCTGTACCGTAGGCCGCGAAAGCAGCGCAACCAGCGAATCACACGCCACACCCCGATTCAGCGCAACATTCTGCCACGCGCGCACATGCAGACGGCTCTCCACACTAAGCACAGCAGACGTCGCCACGGCCTCGACGAACGAACGCACACACGGCTGTTCGACCAGACGCGCTGCCATAGCATTAGGACTGGGCCCGGGATTCGCGTTGCGCAATCGCGCTAGCTCAATGACACGAAGCAGCAGCTCCATGCGTGCCTGGCGGACCCGAGGCCCCAATCTCGGTGCGACGATCTTCGAGATGATCCACTTGCGTATGATAGCATACGCCCGGACGCAGCTGCGTATCCCCGGCGGCAACATGCGATAGAGCGAGTCCTGGGACATTTCTGAGATGAGCGGGGAATGGTCCACGTCCTGGATATGCGAATATATATTCTGAATATCGACAGTCTCCTCGACCGTCGACGTATCCCTCAACGAGAACCACCCAGTGCGATCGGAGGACTGCACTTCCAAGAGATCAGCGGTGATGTATAGATCCTGTTGAGGGTAACAACATGATGTCAGATGAGATGGATGGAAAGGACATGGAGATCGCATACCTCCTCGGTGACATTACTGAAAGCCGCACAAGCCATTCCATCCAGGTTGTCAACGAACTCCTCGGCATCACATCGATCGATATCCGGCGGCTCCCTCATACTAAGGGTCCTCGTCCGCGCCGAACCCCCATTAACAACCACGCCCCTCGGTACCGGTGGCGCACGCGTCGAAAGCGGGCGCTTCGTCTGCGAATCAAACACGCTCTGGAGCGCCTCCCTCGCATCGACCAGCCGTGTTTTGCTCTGCTGCACATTCTGGTCTGCGAAGTTCTTGGCTTCGAAGATGACGTGGTCCGACGGGCTGTCCAGGAACGCCCGGAACGCCTGGAAGAGCTGCACGTCGTCCAGCACGTCCTGCGCGCCCCCGCCGAGCGTCAGCCACTCCTTCATCGTGTCCAGCACCTGCGTGCGCGCGGTCATGACGTAGACGTACTCGCCCACGGGCGGCGACGACCCCACAGGCTGCGAGGTGATATACAATTTGCGCAACAACTGCAAAAAAAAGCACTCAGATCAGATCACGCCATACACACTGCACCACCGAATACACACCTCAAAAAACGCCAACGGATTCACAAAGCTCCTAAAAACGCTCCACCACACCCTCCCAAACTCCGCACGGTCCACCACCAGCTCCCTCGTCTTCCCCTCGCGGAGGCTCATCTCCCCATTATCATCCGCAACGGACACCGACACGTTCCGGAGCCCGTGCACCAGGATCCCCACGAGGACATTGAGCGTCCCAGCCTGCACCATCACGCGCAGCGGCGGCTCGCTCGAGGGGGGCTCCGCGGTGACGAAGTTCTGCCGCTGGGATATAGACGGGAGGGAGTTGCGCCGCGCGATGCTCGTTTTCCTGTCGAGCCCGAGGCCCATGCCCATGCCGGCGCCGTGGCTGAGCCCTTGAGACGCGCCGGGCTTGACGCGGATGGACGGCGCGCGGCCCAGGCCCGCGGGCGCCTTGTCTCCCACCCCCACCCCCAAACCTGAGTCGGGGTTGACAGAGCTAGGCGGCCTCGACGACACGCGTGAGCTCGGCGGGCGCGAGCTCGGTGCGGAGTCGAGCCCGCCCCCGCTCGCTTGGACGACGAGCAGCAGGTCGCCGTTGTACACCGGAATAACCGTCCCTCCATATCCAAGCGTCGCGAGCGCATTACCACTCCCACTGCCGCCTTGGTCGGGTAGCAGCACGCGCTGCTGGTGCTGGTGCGATCGGGGATGCAAGTACGGATCCATCGCGCGGCGGAGCTGCGCATCCGACGCGTCGCTGTCCACGCGCCCGCGGAGGAGCTGCGCGCGGTCGATGAGGCACACCGTCGGCAGCGGGTCGGGGAACAGGAGCGGGAGGAGCCCCAGATGCGGCGGCTGGACCGACGCCGGTCTCGGAGTCCAAAAGTGCGCCTCGAAGAGCCCCTTGCGCCGCGGTTCGGCGGCGAGGGAGAGGGACATGAAGTGCTCCACTCTGTTCTCGTAATCAGCCACACGAAGATAGTAGTAGAGGAGATGATGGTGGACACGTACCGTTGGAATTTACCCGCCCCACTCCCACCCCCACCCCTCGCGACGCCCTTCCAAAACTTCACGAGCCGCTGCACGTCCTCGCTGGCCTCCCCATCGACACCAGAACCCAGCACAGCACCCTGAGGCGTCACGCTCCTCGCAACAGCCTCCCACTCCCTCGTGAACCCCTCCCATATCTCCCGCACCTCCACACACTCGCTAACACGCACCACCCCCGCGCCCGCGCCAGCACCCGTCCCCGTGTCCCGGGCATTCACCAGCGCCTCGCGGGCACGCAGCCGCGCGTCGCCGCCCCACGGCGTAATCCTGACCCTCGGCCCCTGCGCCTCTCCCTCTTTATCCCTCTCCGCCTCCGGCCCAGACGCCCCAGGCCCATCCTTATCCTTATCCTGATACACCCACCCCTCGACCGCCCCGACCGCGACGCGCTCCACGCGGCGCCAGACCTTATCCAGCCGCGCGACGGGGCGCGACGTGAGCGCGGCCTTGATCGCGCGGAAGGTGCACTCGTCGCCTGCGAGGCGGCAGAGCTCTGCCGTGCGTGCCCAGAGGGATATCGTGTCCCAGCGCGCGGTGCGCGTGGTCGGCGCGGGCGCTGTGGCTGTGGCTGTGGGTGGGGTGGCTGGAGTGGTGGTTGTTGTGGGTGTGCTTGGTGTTGGGGGTGTCTGGGATTGGAGTGAGGAGACGTATGCGGTTGATGTGTACCCCTGTGCGGGTGAGGAGGGGTTAGAGTTCGAGCCTGAGCCTGAGCTTGACGTTGAGGTTGAGGTTGTTGGGTTTGATGGGGAGGTGGAGATGGATACGGAGTCATTCACGTTGGCATGGCCATTCAACATCCGCGTCGCATCCTCCGACTTCCTCCCCTGGTGCTGGTGCTGGTGCTGGTGCTGGTGTAGGTGCTGCTGCGATTGCAGCACACCATGCCCAACCCCAACCCCAGCCCCAAGCCCAAGCCCAAGCCCATCCGCACCAAGCACCATCATCAGCACCAACCGCGTCAACCAATGCGGCGCCTCGTCGCTCCCAAACAGCTCCCGCGCTTGCTCGCCCTCTGCCTCTGCCTCCGCATCTGCCTCTCCCGCCTCTCCTGCGCCAGTCTCTCCACCCGGCCCGGAACCTAACAGGAACCCCGCCTTCACACCCCCACCCGTATCCGTGCCCAGACACCCCTCCACGACGCCCCGATGAAACACGACCAGCGACCGCGCGAGCGTATGCGCGTCGAGGCACGCCAGCGCCTCGCGCGAGAGGCCCTCCGTCTCGAGGTGGTGCCAGAGCCGTGTCCTCTGCTGTTGCTGATAATAGTTGAGGTTGGGCGCCTGGGAGCGCGGGGAGCCGAGGCCGAGGCCCAGTGCCGCAGACGCGCTCGCGCTGCGTGTGCGCGAGACCGCGTTCGTGTGCGTCGGCAGGGTCGAAGCAAGGGACGCCGGAGCGTCGAAGTCGATGTTCAAGCTCGGTATGATAGACACGGAAGGCACATCTCCCTCCCCCTCCTCATCACCCCTGGCCTCCCCCACACCCACACCCACACCCCCAAGCGACCCGAGGTCAAGCCCCAGCCCAAGCTCACCAACCCACGCCCCCCACGCCCCCGCGTCGCGCGGCGCCCCGTGCAGGCGGACGTACTCCCCCGCGAGCCAGCGCACGCGCTCGCGCTCACGTTGTGCCTCTACCTCTACGTCCTCGGATCCAGATCCAGACCCGGAGAGGAGGTACGACGTGCACCGCTGCAGTTCCGCTTCCAGCTTCGTGTATGCGCTGTATGCGTTCCCAGTGCCTGTGTTGGCGGTGGTGGAGGAGGAATGCGCGGTCGGGGTGGTGGGTGTCTGTGGGTTCGGGTTCGGGTTCAGGGCAGGGACAGGGAGGAAAGGCAGCACGAGGAGGACGGTGCTCGCGAACTCCTCCCACCGCACTCGCGCCTTCGACGCGTCCTCACGCCGCCCAAGCCCAAACGTCGTAGCAAACACCGCCTCGTGCACCAGCGCCTCGAACGTCCCGCTCTCGATCTCGGTCTCGGTCTCTGCCTCTGCCTCTGCCTCTGCCTCCGTCTCCCCCTCCGCTTCCGTTTCACCCTCGCCACCCTCGCCATCCCGTACACAGGCACGGGCACGGGCACGCGTAACCAAATCAGGATGCGTCCCCCGCCCCCAATACGCGCGCCTCTTCCTCCCCGCCGCACCAGTGCCGGCGCCGGGTCGTTCGACGCGCTCCTCACCCGCTACACCTCCACCCGCGGCGTCCTCGCCCTCACGCCCATGTCCACGCCCATGTCCATATCCGTCCTCATCCCCCTCGTCCCCGTCTTCGTCCTCCACCGCCCCAACAGCAAACAGCCCCCGCACACCACCCACCCGGTCCCCCGGCGGCTTGTGGAAGTGCAGCTTCGCCCCGCGGAGCTCGAGTTTGTAGGGTTTCCAGGCTTTGGTGGACGTGGATGATATCAGTGTGTGTGCGTGCGAGGAGGAGGAGGGGAGCGGGAGGGCGTTGATGAACGACGCGTGCGTTAGTGTGTCGATCTGCGACGCGCGGGAGGCGCGTGGGTCTTTGTCTTTGTCTTTCTCTTTCTCTTTCGTGGTGTCATTAGCGTTCGTACTCGTAACATTATTCGTACCCGCATCCGGCGTGAGGAACTGCCCGTGCCCGTGCCCGTGCCCGTGCGGGTGCGGGTGCCCTTGTGGGACAGGGAACGTACTACTCCTCACAGGGGACGTATGACCCCCATGTCCCTGTCTCTGTCCGTGCCCCTGTCCATGTCCATGTCCGTGTCCGTGCCCATCCCAATCCCGCTCAATCGTCGGCGCAGAGCCTTTCCTCTTCGGCTGAACCTGCGCCTGCGCGTGGGGGTGCGGATGGAACTGCGCATACGGGGTAGGCGAGTGCGGCTGCGGCTGCGGCTGCGGCTGGGGGGCCTGCGCACGCGACGGCGACGAAGGGGAAGGCGAAGGCGAGGACAGCTTCGACGGCTGCCTCGGCGTGAAAGAGTGCGAGCGCGTGTGGATCTGCCCCTGCGCTGGACTCTGCTGCTGCTGCTGCTGCTGCTGCTGACCCTGCTGCTGCGACACGCTCGGCGCGGAAATCGATATCGACACCGCCGGCACAGGCGGCGGTGGGAGTGGCGGGGGGGACGAATGCGGTGGTGACGACGACGGGAACGGGTGTCTCGCCATCGTCGGGCTGGAGATGGACTTGTGCATCGGCAATGGGACTGGAATGGTGCTCGTGCTCGCATGGGCAGGGGCAGTCGCAGGCGGTGGGGGCGTAGCGACGCTATTACTCCGGGCGCGGTACTCTGCGACTTTATCCTGGAACGAGGCGTGTATGGGCGAGGGGGAGGGCGGGAGCGGGAGCTGGGAGAGGTCGTCGGCGGATTTGGACCACCCCTTGCGCGAGAGGAAGCGGAGGTCGCCCGTCCCTGCGCCCGCACCAGGCGCAACGCCAGGGTAATTCAAGCTCATACCAGGCGGCGGCGGCGGGGTCTGGTTTAGCTCGAGTACAGATCTACATTCTCTTAGCACCACTGTACTCGAAAAAGAAAAAGAATGACAACTCACTTGCTGCCAATCCCCCCCTTCTCCAAAATAGGCCTAGGATCCGTCGGGCGCGAGATGGTGTGTTTGCGCGTGCCCACGGAGCTCGTGCTGGGGCGCGGCTGGTCGAAGCCCGCGGGGTTGGTAGGTGGGATGAGCTTGGAGCCCGATGCGCTGCGTGTGAACCATTTGGATGGTTTTGCGTTTGCGAGGAACTGTGCGAGGCCGGAGGAGGGAGACGTCGAGCGGGGGTGGGGGGGGGGGGGAGACGGTGCGCTGTCGGGGCTTAGGAGGGCGTTGGGATACGGATTGGCGTTGGGATTCGTGTTTGTGTTGATAGCGTGCCCACCGCCCCGTCTTGGCGCCATAAAGTTGCGTTAATCCTGCGTGCTGTGAGAAAAGAAGAAGAGAACAAGGGAAAAACAGGACAACATACGATTTTTGATAAATGGAAATGGATTTGAATTGATTATCAACTCCGCGATGGTGTTGCAAGCACTCGCTGGCAGACTATATTCCACTCTCTTCTATCTCATCACCTGCCATCTATTTCACATTTCAATCCACAGGACCCGAACATCACACAGGCACTCGTCCCCAAGCATATATTACTGCAAGTCTACGTGGCATCCACCGCCCTCGAGCCACGCACGCACGTCGCAGTCGCACGGCTCTATTTGACTATGTACAAGATCCAGCTACGCTACAGATCTTCTCTGCTGACCTTTGAAATGACATGACATGACATGATATCAGCCCATCACGATACAGATCTCTCCCTTTTTCCTTCCCAACGACGCAAGCCCCAACCGGCAACGGCGTAACCGCTTAAATCTCTCCCGTGAGCCGTACGGTACAGGTATCACCTCCGCCCAAGTCGGTCCAGGCTAGGAAGGTCAATGCACACGGACCACTCACGTTCTTCCTCCTTCCCTCCCTCCGTCCATCCTCCATTCGATCCACAGCCTGCACTTCCTCACTCACTGCAGTGGCACACGATACGAGCGCCGAATCCCAGGACACAGGAGGACCCAGGGCAGCTGATAGTATTGATCCATCCCATCATCCCCATCCGCCGACATCCCAGGACCCACACCCACATCGATTCGGATCAACTGGCATGCATGACAATGAGTCAATGACAACCTAGAACGTTAACTTGACTTTGAACGACACGACACTGACACTGACACTGACACTGACGCGTCCCGTCTGCCCTAAAATTTACAGGGACCTACACGTACACACCGGTGACAGTGACCGTACCGTACGCTACAGTATAGCCGGTGCCGGTGCCGGTGACGGTGACAGTCCTCGTACCGCCGCTGGCGCTGAAGGTTGAAGGTTGAACGCGTGGCGAGTTCGCTTACTCTACAGGCGGCGAATCGCACGCAGTGCCACGCACACGCACGAAAACCTAGAAGAAGCTTCAAGTTGAACTGTTGAAGCGCAGTCGAGTTGACGCGACGCGACGTCGACGTCTAAACCATCATGATTCATGATCAGGCATGCATAATGCGCAACATGCATGTCAACTCTGTTTTATTTACTTATTTATATCTGAACAACTTGAAGTTCTCGCCTCTTCTCGCTCTCGCTCTCGTGGTTTTCTGGCTCCTTGGTTCCTTGGTTCCTCCGGTCCCCGGATCCCACACGCGGCGAATCGCACGCACACGCACACGCAGGCAAAACTCGAAGCTCGAAGCTCGAAGCGCAGTCGACGTCTAAACCATCATCCATCATGCATATGCATGTCAACTCTGTTTTATTTATTTATACCGTATATCTCCATAAACAAGTCCTCACTCTCGCTCGAGTCTCGCTCGTGAGTCGTGCTTTGGTTCCTTGGTTCCTAGACGTCAACGCGTCCTGTCCCGTCCCGTCCCGTCAATCGTGGATCGTGGATCGTGGATCGGGCCCGGGGCGGAATAGGTGGTCCGGACTTTACGTGACGATAAGGACACCGACACCGATACGTCCATACGTCCATACGTCGATGCCGTTTACGTTGTAAACGCCCGACCCCGACTTGCCGACTTGAGCTTGGGCTTGAGGCCTGCTCGGTGGTGTCGAGGTTGAGGTCGAGGTCGAGCCGAACTGCAGCTGGTCCCCCGGGGGCGCCAGTGGCGGCACCTCCCAACGCTGTACCACCATACCGCACCCGTCTACACACCACTCGCTCGTGATTCGCGTCTCACGATCGTCTACGATGATGCGCGGCACGCCACGACGGACGAAGATGAGATACCTCGCTTGCCTAGCTGCCAGTGATTGGTTGGCCTGTTACAGCAGCACACCCCCGTACACTGTACACCGTCATGGTACACTTAGGCTGCACGCGAACCGCACAGACACTGACACAGACACAGACACAGACCCTGACTACTGACACGATATAACACATGCACTTACACACATCGCCACGCCACGCCACGCCACGCCACGACTCGGAGGAATCCAAGTTGTATTGGTATTGTCGATGTATGCGCGTCCGCGTCTCGCATCTCGCATCTGTGTACGGAGATGAGGCCTGAGGTCCCAACGCGTTCCACTCCCTCCTC
>JABAJV010008856.1:0-14792 GCA_018854895.1 Tricholoma furcatifolium | reverse complement strand
GTAGACGACGAGTTGGTCGACCCACTCGTCTGTAACCGCGTTGTATAACGATGCGCGCATACCACCGACAGAGCTAGGAGAGAATTAGATTATCATCTCATGTTTCACGAAATACCAACGCACCGATGTCCCTTGAGGCCCTTGAGATTCCTCTTCTCTGCCCCCGCGATAAACCTCGCCTCTGCCCCCTCGCCCTCGACCCCAAACGTCACATTCATCCAGCTTCCCTGCCCCGGCCTAACCTTCGCACTATACACCCCCTTCTCCGCACCATCCCTCAACACAGCATAAACCTTCTCCTGCTTCCTCCTATTGAACTCCTCGTAATACTTCAAGCCCCCGAGCTCCTTATTCCTCTTCAGCACCAACCCCATGACGTATATCGCAAACACACTAGGCGTATTGGGCATCGAGTCCTGCTTCGCGTACGGGGCGTACGCAAGGGATATCGGGACGGGGACCCCGCCGGGAAGACGCGCAGCCGCATCGACATCGACGATACAGTCCTTCCTCACAATAACTATGCTCGTCCCCGCCGGGCCCAGATTCTTCTGCGCGCCCGCATAGATGACCGCGTGGTCCCCAAGGCGGGGGATCGGGCGGCTCATGAACGACGACGAGTAGTCCGCGACGAGGGGGAGGAGCTGCGTCTGCCCTTCAGCAGGAAGGGTAGGCAGCAAATGGAACGGGAAGCTGTTCCCGTCTTTTGGATCGTCCGTGCCCGAGAACTGCGTCCCGCTCACGGTCTCGTTCTCGCAGTAATATATGAGCGCCGGGTTGGGCGAGAAGCTGTACCCGCCGTCGTGCGGGGGGAGTCCGTCGAAGGACTTGCCGTCTTTCGAATGCAGGCGCGAGTCCGCTGCGATGCGCACCGTCGCGCCCGGCGCGAGGCGCGCTGCTTCCGTACAGGCTGCCTTGGACCACGAGCCAGAGAGGACGTAGTCCAGCACGCGGTCTTTTTCCGGTATATCGGGGTAGAGGAGACGATGTCTCGCCAGGAGGTTCATCACGACGGCAGAGAACTGGCCCGTGCCGCCGCCCTGCATGAGGAGGACCTCGTGTGTCGGGGGCACATCGAGGGCTTCGCGGATGAGCTGGACAGTATCTTTGATATACGCGTTGAATTCTTTTGAGCGATGGGAAATCTCGGCGATGCCGATGCCTGTTCCGTTAAAGTTGAGCAGGCCTTTTGCGGCTTCTGCCAGAACGGACTCGGGTAGGGCAGATGGGCCAGCACCAAAATTTGCTACACGTGTTTCAGCCATCGATAGGATAGGATGTGAGTAGATTTTGTTGACTAGTAAAAAGCCTGTTTTAAAATGTCGCGGATTTGGATGGTGGAGGTGGGAGGGAGGAGGAAAAGGTGGAGTCATCCACCTCGAGTCACGAACTTATTGACTCACGGACTTGAGCACGACATCGAGTGCAATCGTACAGGAGGTACATATGATTGATTTCGATATCTAATACAGGAACGATGATATCGTGAGATCGATGACGGTCCTTGCTGTTCATTGGGGGGAAGGAGGCATGCGTATCAAACGTAGCGAAAGTACAGCGACACAGCGTTACGCTGTATATGTCAGGAGGTAGACACAACCAAGGAAGACGAAGACGATAAGTGGACGAATAAATGAGCAAATATCGTACGCGTACTCCATGGTACACTACAGTTTGTAATAGATGTGAATATAATAAGTAAGGGAGATATTGGAATGACATTGTGATGCGATGATGCAGAGGGAATGTGCGAGAGAGATATGATGCTATGTAATGCAGACAGCAGGCAGGGAAGGAGGGCAGGCAGGCAGGGAGAAGGATTGGGTGGAAAATGGCAGAAGGATTGGAATCTGTAACGGAAAGCGGGCCTGGCATAAAGGCGGCGCGGAAGCGGCCACGACGTGAAACACGGAAATGCAGAATGGTCGGAATCGAACGAAGTCAAGGAGACGGAAGATGCTGGAACGAAAGGATGAATGCAGATATTGATGCGATTGAAAGGAAGATCGATTCAGTTGAGACGAGGGGAAAGAAGTTGAAACAACGACGGTTGAAGAGGGCTAGAAGTACATTTGTCGTGTGGAGAGTTGTCGTAAGGTGATTCGCAGAGAACAGGCATGAGATTGTGAAAGAGAACGCGCGAAGGAATAAAGCGAGAAAGAGGAGTGGTCGGACGGGAAATAACAGGACGGGCAACGAAGGGGGTATCGCAGGGCGGGCTGGGTGCTCGAGACGACATTGATGGTTTGGGTGGTGGCGATTGGATGAGGTCAGGAGGAGGAGGTCGACGCGGACGACGGATGCTGGGACTGGAGGGAGGATCTGGTAATTGTGAAAGATCTGCAATATCCCATAGACTTGTTGAGGGAGTATCAAGAGCAGAAATCCATGGCAGCTGGTCAAATGTATGGACTGGCTTGGGAATTGGATCTGTGGCGCGCTTTGCACGGCGGCGATTGGAGTAGGGTTTAGCGCGACGACGGGGTTGAGGGGGTAAAGCACGTCTCGAGAGGGATGGGACAGTGGTTGGCATGGTAGGCGGTCCTTTGGAAAGGAACAATGGGATTTGGATTGTTTATATACAGATGATCATAATGGGTGGATGGTGAAAGTAAGAAGAAAGAAACACAAACACCGCCATCAATTGCCGAGACTCCCATATATGGTCATTCAAACAAACAACCACACCATTGTTATACGTTCTGACTAGACTTGTTCTCACCATTGTCCCTTTGTTCTCCCATTCCATCCATGAAACGCGTCAATTCCCTTTTTGAACAGGCCCAACACCTGACACGAGGTTCATATCCCCCGCCCACCAAGGAAAATTACATCTTATCTCACACTCATTGACTCAAAACTCATCTCACTTCCCACAACTCATCGAGTCATAATATCGATATCAAAAGAAATTCGTTGTTTTTGGTAATGTACGATGCAAGTGTATATGTGACAGCAAATGATACAATGGGTGATTAAATTTTCGTGACAACAGAGAGAGATAGCATCAGAGGATAGGAAATGTCCAATACCATGTCAATTCCTCTAATCAATCTCCTCCATCGCAGAGGTGGCAGCAGCCTCAGCAACCGGTGCCTGAGCAGCAACAGGTGCTGACTCCTCCTCGTCCTCATCGACGTCCAAACCGAGCGCGATCATGCGGTGGATGCGCTTGGCGAACGACGTTGGCTCGTCGAGGACGAAGCCAGAGGTGAGCAGCGCAGTCTCGAAGAGGAGGTAGGTAAGGTCACGGACAGACTTGTCGGCCTTGTCCTCGGCGACCTTGCGCTTGAGCTCCTTGACGATGGCGTTGCTGGGGTTGAGCTCGAGAGTCTTCTTCGACGCCATGTAAGAGGACATCGAAGAGTCACGGAGAGCTTGTGCCTTCATGATACGCTCCTATGAACAGCGCATCTCGTTAGCATCTCATACCTTGAAACAAGCACAATAACGCACCATGTTGGAAGACCAACCGAACTGGCCAGTGACGAGGACGCAAGGCGAGTCGACGATACGGTTGGAGATGACGACCTTCTCGACCTTGTCACCAAGAGCATCCTTGACGACAGTGCAGAGATCAGAGTAGGCAGCGACCTCAGCCTCACGAGCGGTCTTCTCCTCCTCGGTCTCCTCAAGCTCGAGACCCTCCTTCGACACGCAGATGAGCTTCTTGCCCTCGAACTCCTTGAGCTGCGAGATCGCGTACTCGTCGATGGGGTCGACAAGGAGCAGGACCTCGAAGCCCTTCTTCTTGAGCACCTCAAGGAAGGGAGAGTCACGGGTGGCAGCAAGGGACTCGCCGGTGAGGTAGTAGATGGACTTTTGGACCTCGGGCATGCGGGTAATGTAGTCTAATAGATAAGATAAGCCGTCAGATGAAGTCAATATCATTACGCCAAAAACACGTACCCTTGAGCGACACCTGCTCCTCAACGGACTTGGTAGAGTAGAAGCGGAGGAACTCAGCGAGCTTGGAGCGGTTCTGGGCATCCTCGTGGATACCGAGCTTCAAGTTCTTGCCGAACGCCTCGTAGAACTTGGCGAAGTTGTCCTTGTCCTCAGCGATCTCGCTGATGAGGTCCATGCACTTCTTGACGATGTTCTTGCGGATGACCTTGAGAATCTTGTTCTGCTGGAGGGTCTCACGGGAGATGTTGAGGGGGAGATCCTCAGAGTCGACGATACCCTTGACGAAGTTGAGGTACTCGGGAATGAGGTCCTCGCAGTCGTCCATGATGAAGACGCGGCGGACGTAGAGCTTGATGTTGTTGCGCTTCTTCTTGGACTCGAAGAGGTCGAAGGGAGCACTACATTACAAAAAGTAATCAGAATGAGAGTCACGAAGAGAAAAGGTATTACACACCGCTTGGGGATGAAGAGGATGGCCTTGAACTCGAGCTGACCTTCGACGGAGAAGTGCTTGACAGCAAGGTGTTCCTCCCAGTCGTTGGTCAAGCTCTTGTAGAACGAACCGTACTCCTCAGTGGTGATGTCGTTGGGGTTGCGAGTCCAGATGGGCTTGGTCTTGTTGAGTTCCTCGTTTGTGGTCTCCTGCTCCTTGACCTTCTTGGTCTTCTTCTCCTTGGGCTTGTCGTCCTCGTCTTCGACCTCCTCGATCCTGGACTTCTCGCCCTCCTCCTCGGCGGCCTCTTCCTCATCCTCGACCTCCTGCAAACAATATTCAGATCGGTTGCCACACTATAAGAAAACAACAGATACACACCTTCTCGACCTCCTTGGTAACAGCCAGTTGGATGGGGTAGGAGATGAACTCGGAGTGCTTCTTAACGATCTCCTTGATCTTCTTCTCCTCGAGGTACTCGAGCTGATCCTCCTTGAGGAAGAGCCTGATCTCGGTACCACGGCCGAGGGCAGGGTTAACGGTGTCCTGGGTGATGGTGAAGGTGCCGCCGGCAGCGGACTCCCAGATGTACTGCTCGTCGTCGTTGTGCTTGGAGATGACCTGGACGCGCTCGGCGACGAGGTAAGCAGAGTAGAAACCGACACCAAATTGACCAATCATGGAGATATCAGCGCCAGAGCTGAGCGCCTCCATGAAGCCCTGTAAATCGCGATTAGCTTTGTTACTTTCGTGAGTAAGATTAACAAGGACTTGCCTTGGTGCCAGACTTGGCGATGGTACCGAGGTTGTTGACCATGTCGGCCTTGGTCATACCGATACCAGTATCGCGGATGGAGAGGATCTTGTTCTCCTTATCAGGGACGATGCGGATGTAGAGCTCCTTCTCGGCCTCGAGGGCGGTGGAGTCGGTGAGTGACGCGTAGCGGATTTTGTCGAGGGCATCTGAGCCGTTGGAGATAAGCTCACGAAGGAAGATCTCCTTGTTCGAGTAGAAAGTGTCTTTGCGACGATAGATAATTAACATACGACTCAAACATTCATGAAAGACAAAAGACTCACTGATGATCAGGTCCAGCAACTGGCTGATCTCTGCCTGGAATCCGAAGCTCTCAGTCGCCATTTGTCTGTTATCGAACGCCTGATCAGTACTGATTACAAGGCAGAGCACAGATGTAAGCTTACGATTTTTAGAAGGGGAGGGGAGATGGGGTATGTAAAAAGGTGGGTGAATTGAGAAGAAGCGCGCGCGTGGCCATTCCTTTATGTAGGCCAAATTTTTAGTTCTCGAAGAATCCGAAACTTGCCTTTTTCGGCAGTGTGGCGGATGCCCATAGAACATTCGAGAACGATGCGAATACAATAACAGCAACTCTTGTTTTTGCTCACATCTTCTGTGCTATAGCTGTGTGCAATTCACACACTGCGATGCCATGTTCAATGTTATCCAGTTATAACAAATGCACTGACGACTTCAAGTTCAACTTGCAGCTAACAACGATCGATCGTATCTTCTTAAAATTGTTTTCCTAACGTTCTTTCCGTGCTCGCTGGCGTGTGTCAGATGCATTTCGTAGCATTGCTGTTTGGTTGCAGCTGCTAGTCCGCGAGAGTCGTGGGTTCGCTTTCATGCCTGTAAGCAACTTAGACTTATACTTTCCACTCACTCAAACTCATTTAGTTACAGCACTGGGTTGCTACATATGTACGTTTATTGTTGTCAACGTCCAGGATCCTTAACATATAGAGGGAGATATGTGCCTGGACGGACTCAGACAAGTTGTAGTAGGTTGATCGAAACTCAAGAGACGCATGTTGAGAGATCTGACTGTACCTTCCCTCCACAAGTCGTGCGCACCACATCAATTTAGGAAGTTGGAGATTCCCGTCACTGGTCATAGGATGAACGGTTCGTCTATTATTCACGACCAGGTCCTTCCATAACCTGTCATTCATTCCGCTTCTAGTACTTAGCGCTCCATAGATAATAATGGCGCATATAAAAACTCTAGCGCTCTAGCTCTTACAGTCCTTCCGTTTCGCATCCATGGCTGTCCCTCCCAAGGCTACTGTCGGTATTTTAGGTACTGGAGCATCGGGCCTTATTACCGCTCAAGTACTCCTCAACGATGGCTTCGACGTCCAACTTATAACGCGCGATAGCTCTGCAGGCGGCGTGTGGGCGAGGGAACGAGTCTATCCTGGCTTAAGCATAAACAAGTTTGTCGCGATTCCTTCAATACCTGCTCATGATCATTGACTTGCAACCCATTTTCATTCAGTGTGCACGGAGAATTTCGATTCTCTCCGTTGCCCATGCCTCCGCCCTCCAAAGCAGCAGAGACCGGTGGGCGCTTATCTGGCGAGGACATGTGCAACTACATGGAAAGCTTTGCCGAGCGGTTTCTGTCGGGTAAGATAAGGTTCAAAACAGAGATCATTTCGATACGAAGATCCCCCGACGACTTGTGGCTCGTGACAGTGTTGACAGTGCTGGACAGGCACTCTGAGAACGCAGTTCCAGAGGAACTCGTGTTCAGTCGTATTGTTTTGTGCACTGGGGTAAGTACTCCACTACTTGGCCTCATGGATATCACAACTGACGACATCTAGGGTTGCAGCAACCCCAATATTCCGCCACATCTGTCACCTGTAGCAGCGACGTCGGCTGGCTTCCAAGGCCTCGCATTTCATTCTTCCAAGTTGCGCGATCATTCGGAAGATGTGTTTCGCCGCACTCAGACCGCACTTCCAAAGGAGACCTCGATCGTGATTGTCGGAGGTGGCAAGTCTGCACAAGAGTAAGAATAGCGTTTACCTGCGAAATTATTCCTGAATCTGTAGACTATTATATTTCCAGTGTCGCCGCTTATCTCACCAACGCTGGATGCAAAGTGACCGTCGTATTCGAAACCACAGATGCGTTCCTTGCCACACCAATCCCTCTCCCAGACTTTATCCGCAAAAGCAGGCATGCCAAGTTATCTATTACTCTATAGTTCAAGATCTGACGGTCCATTAGATTCCTTGGAATCCTATCACCACATATTGAACTTAGAACACGGCTCGAGTGCGCTTTGAGTTCTCCGAGTTCAATTACCTTCAACAGCTTACCTACGTTGAACTTTCCATAGGCGTTTCTTGCATACGACTTGGCTCGGAAGTAAAATCGTACACCTCATTTGGGGATCGATAGCTTCCAGTTCGGTACGTATAGACGCTCGGAAAGATAATGATGCGACTTATCGAATAACATATAGCTGAACGTCTACCCGTTGCCAAAAGATTCGCCCTTACGAAATGTCCACTCCTTGTTCTGGGGTGTCCGCACCAATGACGAGGGAAATTACAGACCAAACAGCTTCTTCGGTCTCGCTAGCTCCGGTAAAATCGAACTTGCCGCACCTGCCCGTGTTATAGGCTATGGTCCTGATGGAAAGTCCGTTGTGCTGAGCAACGGTTCGACATTACCAGCGGATGTTGTGGTCCTCGCTACGGGATATTCGTCTTCTTGGACAGGGCTCTTCGATGGTATGCACCGATCTTACGGCTTCTAAGCTTTGATTTGAATTGGTGTGACTTCCAGCGCAAACTGCAGAGGAGCTGGGGATTAACCGACATCCGCCTCTGATGGAATGCAGTGACACCTGGGACTATGCTTCCTTGTCAAATCCGCCGGCTTCGCATCCACAAAACGAGCAATGCGCATCGTCGATCTATCGAGGTCTCATTCCCGCGAAAAACATCAATCGCAGAAATTTCGCGATCAATGGAGCAATTGTAGGAAATCTCAAAGTCTGTCTCTCTTTACGCTCTGACCCAACACCCCCAGTTCACCACGAATAATGGCTATTCGTTCGAAGTCTGCGCACACTGGATTTCGTCGTATTTCCTCAAAGATCGTATGCGGCTTCCAAGCACGGCAGAAGAGGCACTTGCGCAGGCCGAGCGAAACTCTGCATGGATGAGAAAGAGATTCCCAGATATGTTACTTTGGGTCAATGAAAGCTACAGTAGTGATGTGGCGTTCTGGTCGTACGTAGAAATCCGGTCCAACTCCTGTGAATTCGCTCACTGTTGCTCTTCAGGTGGCCTCAACTTATGGACGAATTGCTCGAAGACATGGAATTGCCGAGTATGCGCAGCGGCGGCAACTGGTTGACCTGGCCTTTCAAAGTTATTGACCTGAAAGAAATCGCCAATCTCGGTGAAGAGCGACGACTAAAAAGAGATGAAGCAGCCACCGCAACGACAGATTCTCCCATATGACAACTTACTATTTACGTACTTAGGCATTCCCTCAGAAGAAAAATGGCACAATGAAAGGTTCCATCCCGATGGTCGCCCATCTATATATTTTGAGGGAAAAAGAGATCATTCATACAAGGTACTACGGAGTATATATAAGCAAAGATCCAGAAATTAAGAGACTATTAAAGTTCTATCGCGTCCCGAAGATGGGCAAGATTTTGCCCAGAATCGTGAGGACGAAAGATTGATGGATCGCAGCCATGAGTGTGACGAGACCACCAGCTTTTGCGCGCGTTCCATCTGCATACAAGAAGCGGATGAGGCCGCTCGAAAATTCCCTGAAAAAAAGGATTCATATCGTGGATATCAAACTACGAGAACACAACACATACCAAGACTTGGAAAGAGATCGTATGGGGTAATCAAGGACTGGGGGAATGCCAGTCTGAATCAACGAAGGCCACCTATCGACCATAATTGCCTTGACATTCGTAAGTGAGCGCAACCCTTCAGGACCGCCTTTAAAAATGTCCTCTGTCAGCAAAATTTGAAAAACGGACTTCGCTCGCACTTACCGAATCTGCCGTAACCGCTATACTTGGCACCGCCGAATGGCAAATCTTGACTAAGGAAGAACAATATTAGCTTCAAAACTCAAGCAAATTCAGTTGATGCCTCTTACTCGACCTGAATAAATAGATGTCAGTCGGTGCATCCTCTAAAAGATAATCCAGGTAGAACTTACATAGAAAACGCCAAAGTCGTTAATCGAAACCATACCGCATTCCAACTGTTTAGCCACCTCGAGAGCCTTGCGTTGGTCAGGGCCAAAGACACTGGCACCAAGACCATATCGTGTTCCATTCGCGATTTCAATAGCCTCCTCGACGGTGTCATAAGGCATCAAAAGGGCAATCGGGGCAAACACTAAAAGCACAGACGATCCATCAAACGACATTCCACCACAAGAAGAAAAGTCAACGGCACTTACATTCCTGCCTAGCAATGGCTTGGTCCTGGGTAACAGGTCCGACCAATGTCGGCGTGAAGAATGCGCCATTTTCCAAGTAGACATGGTTATACGCCGTGCCACCAATGACCTTTGCACCTTCTTCTTCCGCATCCTTAATCACCTGTTGAATACCTTGGAACCGCTCGCTAGAAATCATAGAGCCGCAGTCGACCGTGGACACGTAGCCTTCCGGCGACGGTGCCATAACAGAACCCACACGTAGTTTAGAAACCCGTTCCTCGAAGATCTTATGCAACTCGTCATATTGGCTGTCGTGCACAAGCATCCTTTCAATACCAATACAATTCTGGCCCATATTTTGGCTAGGAGGAGCGTTAGACAGTTGTCCTTTAATGAAAATGCAGGATTTGTACGCACAAGATACCACGCATCCAAAGGCTGGCCCATTTATTAAGATCTGTACCGGGCAGAACGATCGCAGGGTCCTTTCCACCAAGTTCCAAAGTGACAGGCGTCAAGTGTTCCGTCGCTGCTTGCGCAACCTAACATAGAACGAACAGCTTCACTTAGCAAAAGGGTATAACCAACGAACAACCCAACCGACCTTGCGTCCAACTGCCTCAGAACCAATGAACGTAATATGCTTGATTTCGGGCGACTTGATCAACGCATGCGCCTGCTCAGGCCAGCAGCAAACTAGCTGTACCAGTTCCTCGGAATGGCCGCACGCGCGAAGACCCGCCTTGATGATATCAACGTACCACGACGTAGACCAAATCACGTTCTCGGAGCATTTCAAGACAACGGAGTTTCCGGTAAAGAGGGAAGCAAGTATAGGCGACCAGGCATTGTGAAGAGCTGAAAACAGGTAATCGTCAGAAAAATTGTTTGACGTAATTGAGGTGCGAGATCATACGATAGTTCCATGAAACGATAGCAGCGACGACGCCCAACGGTTCATATACAACCTGAGATTTCTTATACGAAAGCATGAAGTTACCCGCACGGTTCTCGGGGCTGATAGCCTTTTCGCCATGTTTGAGCAGCCACTCCATTTTCGAACACGTAGTCAATATTTCCCCAAGGGAGGCATCAATAACTGTCCAGCAGGCATTCAGCAACCCAAACAACGGGAGGGACTGCAAGAAAAAAAAACCTACGCGTCTTTCCAGAATCCCTACACGCAACACGCGCACACAACTCCTGATTATCCACCAACCACTTCAGCAACGTCCTCACCACGCGCCTCCTCTGCGCGAAAGTCGTCTTTCGCCACTTCCTCTGCGCATGCTTCGCCAACTCGATCTTATGCCTGATATCTTCTTCGTTGTCCGCGAGGATCGTCTCGATGTGGAGCCCAGTCGCGGGGTCGAAGCTCGTGATGTATTTCCGGTCTTCAGAGCTGGCGGTAGGCATGAGGTTCGGGTCGCGTAGATGGGAATCCAGACGCGGCTCCTTGATAGCGTAGGACTTCCACTCCGGATCCGCGGGCTACGAACGCACACGCACAAGAACGGGTAAGCAACGCACGCTACCAACCAAAGCCCAAGGAAAAACACACCAGCGGAGCAGTAAACGGGAACGGAACAGGGCTATTATGCATCTTGTGGTAGCGCTGCATAACGAGCCATATCCCAATAGCAAAGAAAATCGTCAGGGGGTAGACAACGTCTATACCCTTCGTGTCGTCATCATCAGATACATTAACAGGTATGAGAGGGTGGAGGATGAAAGAAATGATGTTGTTCATGGTGGGCCGATGCAAGAGCCTGAGGCACAACGCGAGAGTCCACCGCCGCTTGCCGTCAAGTCGAGTCGAAGAACGAACAACAACAACTTTTGAGTCCAACAACAACGCGACAAACAGAGCTACATTCTCACGTGACTTACCTGTCCCTCCTGTCTCGTGGTCGCGTTAACCTTGATCGATCCAACCTTCAAAGTCGATTTTTTTTCAAAAGGAAAAAAAATTTTGAAGAAAAAAATGAGGATCGCCGCTCAAGCTGTCAAATTATTCGATTGCTGATAATCTATATACTGCATGTCACTACGACACACAAGCGTGGGGTGGTCAACGCAAAAAAGCGGTGGGTGGGTGGGTTGGTGAGAGTGCAAATGCGAATGTCCACAGGAGGGGGGTATAACAACAAAGCAAAAATGAAAAAAAAAAAAATGCACACAGTGGCTGGGACGTAATGCATAATGGGGTGTTTGGTTGATGATGTATCATGTATATACGAAAGAAAGGAAGGAAAGAGGCGGTCTAGCACCAAGTCGGTGGCGTAAGAAGAAAAAGAAAAGTGGGGGATGAATATTGAATGCTCAAACATGGTCCAAAATTAATGTACTGTGATGTGGGGTTTGCAAGATATTATGAAGAAAGCTAAAAAGAAGCGGTGGTGTGCAGAAGTCAAGACGAGGAACGAGGAAACGACAGCGAGGGCGCCCCACCTGTAGGGCTCCCGTGCCTACCTCGTTTCGTCACAGATTATGTCGCAGCAACAGCACTCTCCGACCCAGCCGAATCCTGCTGTTTCCGTCCAAGACCAAAGTTCTTCTTAAGGCCCGCCAACCCACTCTTGGTCTTCTTATGCGACTTTGCGCCCTTTTCCATTTCCGACTCTGGCTCTGGCTCTGGCTCTGCCTTTTCTGCGGTGGTATCACCATCCACCACCACTTCCTGCTGTTCGGGCACCGCAACGCCCGCAACGCCCCCGCCCCCAACCAACCGAATCGTCGTATCCGGTTCCCGCTCCTCCTCTTCCTGCTCGACCACCGCCACCTGCTCCTCAACAGCAGGAGGCTCGGACGACGACGGGGAAATAGGCTTTGCGTCCATCGCAGGGGCCGAGTCCGCAAGGAGATCAGGTTGAGGTTGAGGTTGCGGTGTCGAGGACGACGCTGAAGCAGGGGCAGGGGCAGGCGTCGTCTGTTTCGATCGTTGCGCAGGGGCAGGACCGACCAATACAGACCCACTACTAGCGCTCGCACTGCGCGGCGACGCAGCTCTTGACGTCTGCGCAACGTCACGATTGCGCATGCCGGTGCTGCGCCCGGACTCCAAGTCCTCGTCAAATGAGGATTGCGACGACTCGGGGGTGGGTGGGGGTAGGATATCTGATGGGAGGGGTAGTTCGACGGGGCGGGGTGCAGGGGCGCGTGTGACGGATATCGTAGGAGGGGGCTGCGCGGCGAGCCCCAGAGCGACCGTAGGAGCTGGTATGTCCTGATCTACATCAGCTAGAATGGGTATGCCGACCTCGGCGCTCGATTCGTGTGTGATATCTATAGGGACTTGCTGTTCCTGCGAAGCAGAAGGGTAGGGTTGATAAAAATGTACATTGGAGAAGCAATTAAAAATAACTTGCCTTTGATTCCTGTTCTGGGGGTAAGAGAGAGGTATCTGGTATAACTCCAGCTTCGTGCCATCTTCGCAGACTCCGATCTGCCCACGCTTCCAAAACGTTCCAACCTCGGTATTCTCCAGTTAATCGCAGACCACTATTGCCGGTATCTCCGCCGCCATCTCCCTGGCCACGACCGGTCCCGTCATAAAAGTAGCTCTCGTAGCCGAGATCATCTTCACTGTCTTCACTGCCCTCTCCACTATTGCCGACCTCGATGCCGTCGCCGCTCTCCAACTCTTCGACAAAACTGGCAAGCCACTTTGCCCAACCGCCAGGACCATCACCTCGCCAGAGGACGACCTTTGTATCAAAGTCGCGGCCGAAGACGATAACCTGGCCAGGAGAGCCGCTTTGGTCAGGGTTGAGATCGATGCCGACATAGTTGCCAACTTTATCGGCAATAAGGGGTATCCAACCACGTTGAGAATACTCTCTTCGGACATAACCTGGTGGTATAGACTGCATTTCTTCACGGAGACGGACATTAGCGCCGGTTGCTGGGTCTTCGTCTACTTCTCGCCAGAACCTCCATTCCTGAAGGACGTCTTCGAGGGGAAGGAGCTTGAGGCCGAAAAAGAGGCCCTCTGAGCAGCCAGCGGCGGACTCTGCTTCCTGGCCGTCTACGCAGAGATAGGACTCGCGGATAGCAGGGGGGAGAGAAAAGCCGAATTGCATTTCTATTTGAGCGAGGTCGAAGGGGAGGATGCCATAATTGAGAGTGTCTCCGAGTTCGGGGTATTCACGATTGAGCCAAGTACGGAGACGGTTCCAGGTATTTGCTAAAGGGGGGTAAGGGAGTCTTTGGTCGTGATGAGTTGGAAGAATGGAGGCGGAAGTGGGGCCTGCACTAAAAGGAGGTGAGTTAAAGTGAATGCAGGGTGGTTGTGACATACGATGAAGGGACATAGGCGTAGACTTGGGGAGGATAGGTGTATGAGGACGGGTCAGGGGTCTGGAGGGTTTCTGGGTTGAATGCGTCTGGGTGTTGGTGGATGGTGGGCGACGATGTTGGCAGAGAAAAGGCGTCGTGGGTGGATGACAAAGCCTGGCCCTTGGTTGATGAAAAGAACGACGATAACCAGCCCATGACAAGACGTGGCTCAACGAGCAAACTCCATGAAATCAACCTCGTCTCTCACAGATTACCTAATCACTCGATCATCCTCTCACTTACATTCCAATGCGTGAGCCTCCTTTTCTTCTTTGCCCTTCTGCATTCATCCACAATGTCGTTCCAAATCATCAAGCCCGTTGGTAAAGGTGTCTACCTCGCCAAGGACTCTGCCTCTCGAGTTCCCGTCGCGATCAAGGTCGTAAATGGTCACACCAAGGAGCGCGATCTGCTCCTTCGTCTCAATGACCAACCTTTCATTGCACCTCTTCTCGCATCGTGGCAAGATGACGATCATCACTACATTGTGACTGTTCGTCCTTTCCATCTGTATCTTTCTTCCAACTAACTCTTCATTACAGCAGTATTATGCAGGCAGTGATCTCGGATCGCTGCTCTGTGCAGAGGGGACGTTCTCAGAATCCCATGTAAAGTTTATTGCGGCAGAAATCGTAAGCCACTTTGTCTCTAGAGCCATCCCATCAATACTCAATGTCAGCCTCTCTAGATTGTCGCTCTCCAGGGTCTCAAGGCCCGAAACGTGCTGTATCGGGACCTCAAGCCAGCGAATATCATCCTGACACCTAGTGGACATATTCGCATCGTCGACTTGGGCCTCGCAAAAGTCGTCGAGGACGTGGCTCCCATGGACTTCTCTGCTGACCCCGTCGTGACGAGAGGATCGTTTGC
>JABAJV010008855.1:0-10058 GCA_018854895.1 Tricholoma furcatifolium | reverse complement strand
CCGAAACAAATGACTTCCATCCAATGCAAGTTAAGTCCTACAGGGCTTGAGAGATTCAAAAATCCTACAGAGGTCTCGAGAGATTCGAAATAAAATCATTGCCCATTTGTGACAATACATGTAAAAGAAAAAAATCATTTCGCCGGGATCATTAACCTCCAAAGGATGAAATATTCCCGACGCCCAAAAGCCACATGCCGAGGTCCCGCGGTCATAGATCGATCAAACCATGCAGTTTTTTGGAGGCCACTAGACCATGGAAGAGCTCGAAACTCTTCTGTCTTCTTGAAAGGGTTTATGAAGGAGGTTGTTTGCAGTCGAGATAAAGCTTCTGAGTCCACCTGTCAGAAAATGATGCGCCGCTATATCTGCGCCGGAATCACGTCAAACTAGGCCTCATTGCGGGGTGAGACCTTCATCTAATATCCAAGAACTGTATTACAGATCGATTCAGGAGGCCTAGAGTTCAGTGAAGCTCTAGATCAACCGCAATTTATCGTTATTGAGTTCCACGACGTGGGAATGGGTGGTAACCTCTCTACCACAACATCATAGCGCAACAAATCGAGGTAGGCTAGAATGACAATTAGGAGAGACTAAGTAAATTTTAAACAAACACGAAAAAGATAGTACAAGATGTGTAGTCAAGTAGAAACATACATATTCTAATCCTCCTCTTCATCTGAAATAACGAGTCGATTGCGCTTTGCATTCTTAGCCCCTGTGTTTGTAGAGACCAAAGGAGTTTCATTCTTGTCGGATGATTCGCCCATGGCATCTGGAAGGGAAGCATGACGTTTCGCTATTGGCCGAGGTTTAGGTCGAGGAAGCGCCACGGACTTGGTAACACTAGGATCGTCCGCATTGCTAGAATTGTGGTTTTCATCCCCCCCGACTTCCATGTCACTGTCTGAGCTATTGTTAGGTCGCTCGATGATACTGAAGTTCGAATTTTCTCGGTCTTCGTCATCGCCTGTCGCAGTGCGCGCTCTTTTTCGAGAATCATCACCAGTCTTCCTACGTCTCTTCTTGGTACCACGAGACTTCATGTTTGGCCGAGAAGCGATTCCAGTGTCACCATCACCAGCAGTCGCGGCGGCCTGAGTCTTCGCCCTAAGCGCCTTTTCCTTTTCTAGGAAAGCCTCGATATCGCCGTACTCCTCATCACTATCTTCAATGAACTGCGCCGACTTGTAAAGTTCCTTCTCTTTCTTCTTTTTTTCTTTCCTCTTTCGCCTTCCTGGCTCGTCCTCGTCGTTATCATCATCTCCATCCGCATCGCTATCTCCGTGGCCCATAGATGGAGAAGGTCTTCGTGCACGACGACGACGACGACGCTTCTTTGCCAAAAGCTCAGAGGCGTTTTTGCCCTCGAGGTCAAAAGGCGTTACCAGGAATTGGTTGATGACGGTAAGTGTGCTTTGAAGGTCTGATGGCGTTATGGCGGCAGGGACGTACCACTCCATCTCATCAGCCTCTAACGTGAGGCATAAGTACAAGTTGATGTGCGTGAATGCACATCCAACTCACCTTCATCCAAGATGAAAAACTTACACAGACGGAACAATAGCTTGAGATGAGGATTTTTTGTCGCTGCGTCAGCTTGCTCGTCGCTCAGATACGGAATGACTAGATAAATCCATTAGCAAAACACATTCCATGATATCACATAGCGTAGTCCACTTACGATAATCAGTGATCTTCGCCATTGCCTCGCTCGACGGTCCCTTCAGCCTCAACGCTTTAGCCGCTTCCGCATCCTCATCGTCCGTCCCATCCTCATCCCCATCACCCTTCTCTTTCCTGTCAGTTTCATCTATAATCCTCTGCCGTTGCGCAGTAACCACTGTCAGGATCTATCAAAATGATGTCAGCCATCATCGCATCTATCCAAAAACATAAAGAAGAAACATAAAAAACAAAAAGACAAGATAGGCTTAGCTCGACGAGAGCGAGCTGACACGTACATCTTTAGTCCAGTTTACAAGCTCGATTTCCCCACCATCGACAAGGGCCGCGATCGCTATGCCTAGTTGATCACTCCACGAATATCCCTTCTTAACTTCGACATCAGGTGGGAAACGCCTATCCTCTACGGTCTTGCTTTTGTTGTTGTTATCTTTCTTCTCTGGTTCCCAGCTTGAGAATGCCTTCCATTGTCCACGGTTTTTCGGGAAGTACGCCTATTTAGTGAGTGATTAGTATTAGCACACTAGCTTTGGCGATATGAAATTGGAGTGGTGTGTTGCGGAGGCGATTTGATGGAGGTGGGAGAACAGAAAGCGAATGGAAAGCGAAGGGGAAAAGATGAATACGAATGTGGGACTCACTTCTACAGCTAAAAACGTATCCTCCGCCAACGCCTTGAAGAACTGTCTCAATACGAACGTTATTAAATTCACGAGGTCTTTGTAGGGCTGCTCCCGCGGGAATGACTTCTGATCGGCGAGAATGAGCTTGAAGAGATGCAAGGTCGACACCTGTTAATGTGTTTATCAGGTTCAAGTCGTTGTATCAAGATCAAGATCAGCAGGCAGCATAGTGGTAGCGCGCGGCCTCGATACGTAACACAACGAATATGAAAATGAAAGAAATTGATCAGGGGCACAGCGAAACACGAACAGCAAAAAAGAGGGAGAGAACGGTAACATGGAGAAGATACAGAAAGAAGTCAAACTCAAAATACGCCACACATCAATGAAGCTTTTTCGTTTAATTGCTGTGCTGTGCTGTTAAGGTTCAAGGGATATGGCCACTTCTAGCGGACCGTCCGACGTACAGGGGAATGCGAAATCGGGGGAGAAAATGCGCTATGAAGGGGGCGGCGCCTCCTTTGACGATGACCAAGAAAAAGAAAGAACGATAAAGGCGTTTGAGGACGAAAAACTTGCCTTGAAAAATAACCCCTCGGCTTTACACCGCACCGCCTGCCGATGCAGGAGGCTCACGACCCTGCGCATGTTTTCTGTGGATGCGAACTCCTTGTATCGCGCGAGATATGCGAGGAGGGTCGCGGTGATGTCTGCGTGTGCGAATTTCTGTTGGAGTGGGTGGGTGGAGGAACACGGGGGAGGATCGGAAAGCATACCATTTCGAATGCCTCAAAGGTAAACATCGTTTCATGCACCACGCCTTCCTCCTCGTCATCCTCCTCCTTGTCCGGCTCTTCTTCCTCAGGAACACCGTCCGCTCCCTCCTCCCCTAGGCCTATAGGTCCACAAACTTGTCAGGGCCCGTCTTGCATTCAACGAATCACAACAGAAAACTCACTTTTCTTCCCGCCTTTGCCCTTCTTGGCCTTCTTTCTCCGCTGCACATACACATCCTTTTCACCCATACCTCTACTCCACTTTTCCAGCACTCGAAGTACGACCCACGCCAGATACACGCTCGCGTCGAGGAAGACGAGCGTTTGCGTGCCGGGCTTGTATGCGCGCAGACTATCAAGGGATATCTCAAGTACTTCGCCGTTGTATATGATCTGCTGCTTCAGGGTGTCTGCTGCTTCCGCGAGGGCCGCTTCATCGTCACTATGCGACTCAGTGGAGGTGGAGGATGAGGTGGAGGACATTGCGTCGACAATGAGCAGGAGTTGGGTGAGGCATTCGATTCCTGTTTGGAGCTCTGTCCATTGCTTAGGCTGATAATGATTGTTACTAAGCGAGAAGGGAGAGAAGAAACCGAGATTCACCTTATCTTCGACAGCATTCCGCATTCTTCGTAACACCCACCCGATCCATGAGCGCTCAAAGACCTCTGCAACGAGGCCAAAAACCCAGCCTCCGACAATACCTCCCCCACTAGCCTCCTTTTCCTTTCCTTTGCCTTTGTCCTGCGCCGTCGAGGGAAGGGAGGTGCGCATAGCGAGGAAAAACTCCAAGAACCACTTTGTAACCCACAACAGCCGGACGTTGTCCTTTTCCGTGATCTTCGCGCGCTCAGAACGGATGTCTTTGAGTACCGAAGCAAGGAAGGCTAAAAGGATAGGGCGTTAGGATTGTGGAATAGGAAGGGGAAGAAACGCACGATTGAACGCAGCCCTGACAAATTCTGACGCGAAACGTCGAAGGACAAGCCTTGCCTCAAGGCTTAGGTTCTCTTCTCGAGTGAGTTGATCCACACGATTTCCCTTTCTGACGGCGACCTGGCGCTTTGTGATGTCCATTACACTGGCCGATTCGGTGGATATTGCGGATTGGCGATGGAGGACGAAAGTGCGCTGATCGGCAGTGGGAGTGGGATTGTTAGTGTTGAGTTGCACTGCGATTGTTGTGCCGAAACGGGAATGGCGGGAGCTGGCTGTTCGTGCGACGTCGCGGCGAGTGCGAGCTTCGGCTTGGAGCAGGCGTTGTAGAGTTTGAGTTGGTTGCTACAAAAACGTCAAACATAAAATACAATAAAAACAAAGGAAACTTGCCTTTTCCTGGTCTTTGGCCAAGTCAGTTGGTCGTATGCCTCTGAAGAGTAGATACAGGATCTCCATGACGAGCGTATTCCAGGACTCGAAGAGCGGGTCTCGATCTGCATTCACGGCAATCGTCAAAAGCAGCTGAAGCACATGGCTTTCCTCAAGAACCCTCACAAGCCGACTCTGAAGTCCAGCATACTCTGCTCGATCTGAACTCGCCCCAGGATCCACAGGAAGGTCTTTGATGAACGCCAGATTTCGCACCAAGTGCAACACAACTGCAACAATCTGGCCATCGCGCTCCGTTCGCTCTGCACGGGTCTTTGACAGCGGGGGTATGCACAGCGCAAACAGAGCGGGAATGACTCCAGGCTTGAGCAAAGCGAGCTTGTACTGGAGATGTGCAGCCAGTAGCTGGGTATAATCGAGACCCTTCACGTCCTCCTCGTCCTCTTCATCAAGCTCCTTCAACTCCTCTGCAACATCCACAGGCCAGGTCATCGCACACACTAAATCCGCCGTCACCACTGCCCGTTTGTCTTCCACCATCCCCCGCCCAGCCGTCTCCAGCAGTATCGGCACCAAATCATTCACGAACACTCGCGACTCATAAAAAATCCGGGCCACAGTGCGCGCGTCGTCGTCATCGTCTTTGCGCCAAAGCTTTTTCAGGTCCTTGAGACACCCGAGGCACTCGTCACCGAGGCGATAGACTCCAGACTCATATCCACCTAGTGCATCGATGACGCGGGTGATGACTGGTTGCAAAAGTTCGCGGCGGGTTGTGAGCTGTGGTGGGCTTTCATCCTCGTCGGAGTGGATGGAGATGGTTTCGTCGTCGTCCATGATGTGGGAATGAGGAATGGGTTGTCACGTTCGCGATCTGTCACTTGTGACATGATACTTTATTGAACGACGCGTTCACCACCTGGACTCAGCAAAATGATGGCGAATTCATCCCAATACCCGCGGAGTATTTTCGATATATTGATTCTAATGACCATAGGTTTTCTGACAAGAACCATATGCGCTACACTGAGGGCACTTGTGTATTTCTGCTGCGTAGTACAAGGAGAGTGTGGATGCGGTTTGAGCAGGCGAGATACACGGTGAGGCCGGCGAGGACTTGTGTGTAATCGAGCCCCTTCATGTCCTCTTCTGGTTGTCAGAGTGTAACAAGAACAACTGTCACGTTCGCGATATGTCACAAGTGACTTGACTGGTTCTCTTATTGCACCACGCGCGTTTTAACCTCATGAGTTGCATCTATCGCGAAGCTTCCCCCGTTATTAGGTCCTCTACTCTTTCAACTGATCCATCATCTATGCTAGAAATAGTTCCATAGATTCTGCAATGTCCGGTGTCTTGAGCTTGGCAATTCAGTGGGTAAGCGCTTCTTAAAATATTATTTGTCTTGCCTCCTTGTATTAGTATATCGCGACAACAAAATCTCCTACACACGTAACCAAGGTAATCCACGCGCACACCCGGATCCATAACAATCCTAATTGATCGTCTCCTATGAATGTCGAGCCCATCCTTTGCCTCATAGAGGCCACTCCATTACTCCGTGAAGTCGAATTTGCCCTGGCTGATATTGGGTCCTCATTTGAAGATGAAAGATGAGACTTGGGAAAGGTCTTACCTCCATTTTGTGCCAGACGATTTGGGGTTCCGCTTGCTGTGACACGGTGGTAGTGTGTTCATTTCAAATGAATAATGACGGGGAACAAGGAACAGGACTTACGAACGTTTGCCAAAACATTATTCAACGCAAGCGTGTTTATTCGCGATTTCATTTGCGCTGGTGTAAGGCTCCCTTCTAGTGTGATAAGATACGCAATTAGGCCAGAAATGTGTGGCGTCGCCTAGTAATGCTTTAGACTTCGTTACATCAAGGTTTGAGAACAGTCACCATTGACGTTCCATCGGTGATAGCCACCGCCTGTGCACAATTGGATATAAGCAATGAGCGTATACAAAGTCACTAAAAAGGCAGGCGTACGTTAGGATTTCCAATCCACGCACTCGGGATACTGACCCCAGGCGCAAAGATATCCACAACCGAACCAAAATTCGACATTTGCCAGCGCGTGTCATTGATACTGCTGGCACCGACAGTTACTGCAGATGGTGCACGCGCTGGGGACGAGGACGAGGCTGAGACGTTGGAATTGCCAGCTGCTACCTGAAATCGATGGTAACGAAAAAGATCAAATGTCAATTGAACTGGGGACTCACAACAACGTGGATACCTGCGCTGGTGAGCTTCAGATATCACATTAGTACGGATTGAGTGATTAAAAAGGATTGGGAGTATGTCTACCTGAGCAACAGCTGTATCGAGTGGCGTGCTTGCACTCCCGCCAAGGGACAACGACGCGATGGAAGGCCGCCCAGAGGCGAGTGACGAATTGAATACATATTCTAGACCGGATATTCTGTAACGAACATCAGATCTTTAAACACCAAGATGGATGCGATGTAGGATTTGCTACTAACATATCCGCAATCGTCCCAGTCCTACAGTAGCTTGAGTTAGAAAAGGGAGAAATATCAAGTCATGATTCAGTCCTAACCCGTTATCATTTCCCAGCACCTTTACGGCAATGATATTCGCTTGTTTCGCTACGCCAAAGCGAGTCCCGGCGGCCGTGGCACTGCCAAATTCCAATGGGTACATAAAGGGTCGAGAGGGAAGACGGGAGTGCGACGTACGCGCAGTGTGTACCATGCCCATCTGTATCTTGAGAGCTGTACGGGCCAAAAGTGGCCCCCCACCGAGCGCGTCCGCCGAAGTCTGACTGATGATAACGAAGTCATAAAGTCACAGACGTGCATTAGTGCATATACAAACTTCCTGATGAAAAGGAAACGTGCATGGTTCGTGTATACGCCTGGGTAAAAGGAATGTAAAGTCGAGGTGACATTTTGGTGAAGGACGAACTGACCTGTATCTGGGTAACCAAGATTAAGAATGGGAAATGAGCAAGATGGAAACAAAAAGGCATACCAACTACATAGATATCAACCCCTGCGCCGGACGAATTATCATAGGTGTACGGAAAGTTGACGTTTCTATGGTCCACATGATCAGCATTTCCGCTCATCATATCAATGAACGCATGGATTAGCGAACCGCGGGTTTTGCCTTGCAAGACTCTGAGTTTGGCTGAGCCGTGCAATGCCCCAGGGTGCATTCCGCCTGCCGGAAAGTAAGGACTAGAAGCATAAAGAGGGAGGAGAGTCCACGAACTGTGTTACGAAACTAGTAGCTTTCGCAATACCGTCTTCAGATATCGAATATACGTCTTTGTGCGCTCGGAGGGTATTAAGCTGTGACGTCGTAAGCTCACCTGCAAGTCGTTATCCATAATTAAGCCAACTACTTTAGATAGAAGAAAGGAAGAACGCACATGCAAATCCATTCATATACCCTTCACTCCAGTCATGTGTCGCCACCACCGCCGACGGTCCAAGTGTTTCCTGCAGGAACGCAGGCTTTGAAATACCACTTTTCAGCGTAACAATGTATCTCCCAGTGGTATCACCGTCATATCCTTCTACATCAATTAACGATGAAAGAGAGGACCCTAAGGCGAAAGTAAAGAGGACGGTGGTAAGGATTACAAAGGACGCAGCGAAACGCATGAGCTAGTGGGAAAGGGAAAGTGATGTCGAACACGTATGTTGCTGAGGGTTTTCGAAAGTCTGACTGAATTTGAACCCGTTTTCCGCGATCGCGGCTGGGTGCGGCAGAGGCGCATGACGAAACAGATCAACTTGAAATGGCGCGGGTTGGCTGAGAATTGGAAGAAATGTTATAATTCGAAAACTCGAAATATATATGGGCTGAATCCTGTCTCGAAGCACATTATTTATTTACTGTGAAAAGATGATGAATGATCGGAAAGGTGAAGGATAATTCTGAGAGCGTACCACGAAAAAAATGGACGCGTCGTCGTGTCTTAGTCGCCGGTCTATACCGAGACACCCATTCAATCCATAGATTCAGATCGACATACGGCTTTTCCGCAAGTTCTTGGTCACTGTAAGCTATTCAGCATGACAGTCGAAAACAGGCGAGCGCGTGTGAGCGGCGTGAGGCTAAGGTTGTCCAAAATGTTGTTCACCTTGCTCAGAGTGCGTGACGTTACGAATCACGTCACACTTGACTGCTTCGTATCGTCTTTTTGCACGCAGAGGCTCACCCACAGCTACCGCGGCTTACTGAAGAGCACCCTACATAGCTGTCGATGCAAGCCGACGCAGGCGACGGTTCCCAAATTGTCGTCGCGCACATCAGGTGATGCATGACGTCAGTCCAGACTATATACTCATGCGCGATGCTAGTGGATGTGCGGGTGTTCCTTCCGTGCGATCTCAAGGTCAGTGTGGTGCTGCCACTCACGTATATTCCAGTCGTATATTATGGCCATTGTCCTACTGCACCTTCCCTCGTCGCTACACCTTCCTGTCATAACCGCGCTCGAAAAGGACAGACTACGGCGCCCGAATCCTCTGGTGGGCGGTGCGTGGAATATGCGCCATCCGCTTACGGATGGCGGTATGACCGTTGCGTTGGGAGATGTGCTTCTCCTCCGAGCGCTTGTGCCACCTATAGATGATTTCGGTAACTTGGAAGGATGCGGAACGTGTGATACAGCGCTGGCATTGGTCTCGAAAACCTTCGTCCTCGACGATTAATATTCTAAGCTCGGCTTTATACGACCTCTTCTGTGCAGATTAGTGAGCTTATGTTTTTTGCTCGTATGTGATCCATGAGCTGACTGGATGAACAGACGAAGAGCTATCAGTCCTCTGCACCGGCTGCTTTCAATATTTCGATCGAGGCGGTGAATGCGTCGACGGTCCGATTTCTCTTCTTTCTGGGTGCGTACAATACTTGGGTTGGTCAACTTTCATGTTATCTTATCTTTGGTGCGAGTGTATCACCGTCGCCTATGCTCCTCGTATTCCACTTCTTTTCTGTTGCATTCTATTCGATCTGGGTCATGTTCACTCATCCACAACTTGTCCCTCCACAACTGCCTCCCTATATCAATACCCTTCCCTCCGTTTAAAGGCGATAAGAGTTGTACGTTTGATTCACTCATACCATAAATGGTCTAGTTCTGACCCTTTAAGCAGTTTTGGACAGCGTGCGCCGTGTTCGGGCCTGTGTTGTGGTCTGAGATAAGGTGGTGGGCTCCTAGATCTCTGCCAGTATTTCACGCAGGAAGCTCCTGGTACGCCATGCAGCGATGCCTGTCATTTCTACCCTTGCTTTCTCGATATTGTTATACTGGCACACCTTCAGATTTGATTGACTGCAGACACACTCAACGATCGCTATAATCACAACAAGTATTCAGATCTATCTCGATCGAGTTTCGAAAGATGACATGCCCTGTGTATGTGACGTACCCGTAATCTGCCAGCTAGGATCTATCACGTCTAGTTACATTGACATCTACATGGTAAAGATGTCATTTTGGATCCTTGACAATGGTTATCTTCGAATTCATCCTAAGCAACGATGAACAGTATCTGGATTTGACCATGAATGCTTCCTTTATACATAAATTTCAAAATGAATACCACAGATTGAAAGTGCTCCAGTCATGCCATAAAACCACTCCAAATCAGT
>JABAJV010008854.1:0-14845 GCA_018854895.1 Tricholoma furcatifolium | reverse complement strand
TGTCAGGATACTCTGGAGTTCTGGCAACGGTGCGTATTTCTTTCATATTAACTTATCAGGCTTGACATTGTTGCACAGGACCTTTTTCACTCAGAATGGCCACACGTGTTCGAAGGCTCGACTTACGGTCCCCCCCATCGATCCAGAGAGCAATATGGCCAAGCTCAAGGCCCTGCGCAATAAACAGCGATGTCAACGCCAAGAAAACTTTCGATCGTCGGATGAGGAGGAAGGACCAAGCAACCGCGGACAACGTAATCGCATGACAAGTGCCACGAAACGATGCCGCCACCACCAGATCATCGAGTCTGAGGATGAAGAAGACGACACGGCCCCTGTAGATAGGCGGAACAATGGAGAGGACCACGTCGGCGATGGCGACACCGCCGGCAGGCTAGAATACTCGCCTTCGTGAGGATTGGAATTTCGGCTCTCTGTACTGCTTTTGTTGCTCTCTTCTGTGGCTTTCTGTACTCCTTTTGTTGCTCTCTGATGTGGCTGTCTGTACTTGCCGTAGTGTTTTCGAATGCATTTTCGTTTGTTAATTGGATTTGAATAGCAGACAAGTTAGATATTAATTGAGTCGGCATTCAATGTTCAATAACTCCAAATAAGTGACCTTAGAATTAGTCCAAAATTAGTTCAGAATTAGAAGGCTTCAGATTGCTGAAAGAACTTTAAGTTGCGGATTGAGTGGGTTGATATTCTGGTGGTAATGTTTTGACATCACTTCAACTTTGATGAAACGATCTTCGCCATCACTATTTCTCTGGCAACAATTTATCCTCTCTTCATAATGGTGAGGTGTACAACATGGCCATTAAATGTATGTTACGCATTTTTTCTATTATTTGCATTTACTGATCTTATGTACCTTTATAAACTACCTACCTTTTTGCTGATGCTAGATGTGCTGAGAGGCTGGAAGGAGAAATCGTTGACTCTGCCAAATTTGACCCTTATTTTCGGCATCAAAATACAATCTATACCGTACCAGATGCCTAGTAGCTAGCTGCGTTCCGGAAATACATAGTACGGCGCTTGGCCGGCAACTGGGACGCACATCCTACCGCCGACGGCGTGAGACGGCTAGAGTGGCTCTCGCAACGCTCTAGGGGGTAGGGTGTCCGCTTAGTATGCGCAGATACGCGACTGTTCATGCTGGAGCGGAACCCGGCTTGTTCACACGTGGACCGCTGCCGGTTACCTTCCTTCCTTCCTTCCTTCAACCGCCTAGATAACTTCCATCAGATATCAACCTCGCAACCCACTCACGCTCTAACCCTCCGAACAATGGAAATGGGTATGTACTTTCAAACTCATTGATTGTTACAAATTGTCAAATGACATGGAACTAGCCTTTGTGGATCCAAAGCTCGAAGGCGCATTCGCTGGTAGTGGCTGGGACACGCCCGATGGCCGAGCTAAAATCGACGACTATATTCAGGAACAAATCAGGACTCATAGTTCCATAATCCGGTATTACAAGAACCGTCAAAATGCTCTTACCCGTACGTGTCGAATTCCATCAGAGGTCCTTGCCTGCATGTTCAGGCAAATTGCTTGCGATGCTGCCGCAGGAGCTGATACAAACACCTATTCCATTCATTGGATCAAGTCGATTTCGCATATTTGCTCCCACTGGCGTGAAGTAGCGCTCTCAACTCCAACTTTGTGGTCCACGATAAACGTTGATCACTCTCCAACCTGGGCGTTCGAAATGCTCCGGCGTTCCAAAGATGCACCGTTAGCACTAGTAACGACTCGACAGAAGGTAATTATAGTTGGGCAGTTGGAGCAATCAGTAGGGTTGAACATAACGCTCTTCTGCAGTTGCTGGCTCAGCATGATTCTACCGAGCTGAAATCCCTTGAATTGAGCTCTGTTGGCATTGACGTCCCCAACTCGGGCCAGGCTGAGCTACAGCTTCCAGACAGGGTTATTACGCGATCCGCTTCTTTAAAGCATCTTACTCTTCGTGGTTACGGGATAAATTGGGGACTCTCTCCTGCATTTGAAGGCCTGAAATCATTCGACATATCCGTTATCCCACGAATGTTTGAGCCAACGATGGCCCAGCTTTTACGCTTCCTTTCGCGACTCCCTTTCCTGGAAACTCTTTCAGTTGCGGACTTGGACCTCCATCAGGAGGCATTGCCGCATCAACACCTCAGTTTCACATGCCACAGTTTATCCACTGCCGATACCTTTTTCGACTGTTTGACATTCGATAGCCTCATCACTGTCTACTTCCAATGGTTCAATCCGCTGAGGCGTTCTGACCTCCTGCCGCTCACTGCAAGTCTGAAAAAATTGATTCAACAGTTTGACGATGCCACCAATGGCCCAGTTTTGGAACTGGCATTTCAAGAAACTCGTCGCATTGCATGTTGGAAGTCCAAACGAAGGCGGTTAGAGGAACTCCCGCCTACGATTCGGCTCAACTTCGTCGATGATACTTCCCTTTATGCTGTTGTTCTTCGATCGCTTCGTTTGGACCAACTTGAATTTTTGGAAGTTAGTTACACCTGGCCAGAACATCTTTGGTCATTTTTTGGCAACCTTCTGAAACTTGAGGAGCTCGAGGTCTCCAGAAACGAAGAGGCCGTCATCACCGCGCTCTCCCGTAATTTACCATTGAGCACTGGGATTCAAGCTGTGCGCCTAGCCTTTCCGGCTCTGACACGCTTACAATCCTTGCCTGGAGGTTCGACCGTTGGTCACCGACGACAGATGAGGCAATTGGACAGAAGTTATTGCGTTGTTTGAAGCGACGGCATAAGGCGAATCTCTTCCTGAGGATGCTGAAGGTCCGAAACTGCGAGTCATATTTCGAAAATGGCGACCGGTCTCAATTCGAACAAATCATTCACGAAGTCGACTGGAATGCATGAAGGTCGGTGCTAACTGAGGCTTATTATTATGACAGCGATAAATGGGGCTGGCCATGACTCGTAGCGGGAATACATATTGCACTGGAAAGGAATTGTACGTACGCTTATCGAAACAAGTTCGTACGAGCCATTGCATTCATCGTCGATAGCTTCAAAGAAAGTTAGATGCCATTCTGTATCCTTGACTAACGTTTGCGATACGAATTCTTGGAGACCAAGGTAAGCAAACGGCGCTAGTAGACGTGTTGCGTGAGTTTGAATCGGAAGGAGAGACAAATCAACGCGTCGCGTCGCGTGTTGTTCAACCGTTAACTATGTTAACTTACATTTCCTTACTTGGTCCAACGCGCATTCATGTTTGCACGCGCGCGCTCTTTTGCACGGAATGAAGGTTATGTCTAAGACATACTGTTGATTGTTCTGATATCCGAGTCGCGTCCAGATCATCGCCAATCTGCCCGTTGGGCGCGTACCTCACACTGAATGACGTGTCCGATGCTGGTGCAGGCGGTAGAGGTATCCCGTGCTTAGACAAAGAAATATAAGCCTCTTATTCGGTCTAAGAAGGCTAGATTTAAATCATTATATTGAAGCACAAGGGAAAACATAGGGTGCACAACTGGCAAAAGATGCACAATGGCAAAAAATATTGCACAGGCCCTGACCAGGAAAAAAAAAGGCCAAAAGCACGACAGCGGATCGACAACACAAGAGGAAAGCACGAAAAGCCAAATGCAATAATTGAGAAAAGGGTCGTCAGTGAGTTCGTAAATGTCATCAAGACGAAAGATGGTTGAAGATGATGTGTGTAAGAGATGCAGTGTTCGTGTGTGCATTGAAGAGAGATAAAAGGGAGCATGGTGCGTAAACAGTAATCATAGCATAGGGACGTATGTAGATGGCGATCGAAAGAGCTCAAACGCGGATTGGACGTGCTGTGGATGCAGGCGTTGGGCGCCCACGGGGGCGAGGGCGGTTGATCCTCAGAGAATCGCCAGCGCTATACAAGTACCTATCATCAGAAAACGCAAGTAAACTTCATTGAAATAAACATACGTAATTGTCCCTTGACCGACATTCTCCTTGAGATCTACAGATTGTTTGGTACTGCCTGTACCTGTACCGCGCTTCGCTAGTCCCAGAGCATTCCGTCGCGCATTGGAGCCTACACGGGTGCGGGCTTGACCCGTGAGTCCGAAAGCGTTCTCTTGTTTGGGCTCAACGTCAATAGGCGGTGGCGAGAATACCTTGAGAGCACCGAAATAAGGTGCTGTCGACACGATGTTCTTGTTAGCGGTGACTTCTTGAAGAACAGGAGGTGCGGGTGCGAATGTCGGCTTCACGGGTTGAGCCTCCTCTGGTGGTGATGAGATAACCCTGCTGAGACGAGCCTGAGGATACGGTGACGGGCGAGAGGAGGTACGAGAGCGAACGCGGCGAGGGCGCAGTTCAGAAGGCAGTGGGCCAAAGTTCTTAACCGAATGCTCCAGAAGCGCCTGCATTCCAGCTGGGTTTCTAGGCGGTTCGAAAGCTGCAAAGAACAACTAAGGACAATCCCACTTGGTTTAGTGTTTGGAAACTTACATTGAAGCGCAAAGACAGAAAACGGAGTATCACGCCAAACGCGCTGACTCTCCACGACAGTATGCTGAGCTTCATCTTTCAAGGCATAGTACCTCCTCAACGCAATAATACCAGATTCGTCGTCCCAGATCTGAGCGGGATTGACCTCGGCCGTTTCAGGTTCCACAATGAACACTGGTTGATATGCGGTAGAGGCACTCTCCTGAGATGGCACACCCTTCCTTGGCGACGGTGAATTCAACATCTCCTCCTCAATCGTCTCATAAACCGAAGCGCGGGAAGCACGCATGTACGAGGCGCGTTTTCGGTGGCCGCGAGCACGGGCACGCACTTTGTGACGGGCGAGTGTTGGTAGAGAGTTGGCAAGGGCGAGATTAATCTGAGATAGGTCGATACTAGATTGCGAACCCTCATCGTCCACCGAAGAGGAGCCATCCGATGACGAGAGAGGAGGGGTATCAACGCCAGAACTCATTGATGTGCACGTACTAGACCTAGAGCGGGTCGCAGGTGCAGGGCGAGAGAATACAGTGACGTTTTGCACTACGATCCAGAGTTAGCAATGTCCATAAGAATCATTGGCACTGGGTTTCACTTACATGAGTTATGTATGTCCTCTCCATCAGCAACGAGGCAGCTGTCCTCTTGCTGGTCGAGCAACCCACGCCTGGCCTTGATCATGCGTTCACCACCGAAGGTAGATGATGAGGACGTTGAAGCAATGGATGGTTTCTCCACAATCCTCGCCTTGACCATGCGTTCAGCATTCAAGGTAGACGATGAAGACGTAGATGCGATGGATGGCTTTTCAACAATCCTCGCCTTGGCGATACGTTCACCACTCAAGGTCAACGACGAAGACGTAGAAGCAATGGATAATTTCTCCACAATCCTCGCCTTGCTGGGGGTCTCGCGATGTTCCTTGGGTGCATTGAATCCCCTATCCACAGCTGAATATTTCCGCTTCTCAATCCTCGGGCAGGGCGACGCATCAACAGACTTGCGGCGAACGTGACCTCCACCAAGCATCTGTGACGAACAGCAGTCAGAACGCGGGATCACAACATCTCTAGAAAAAAGGACTTACGCTGATCATGGTGTCGTCTTCCCTTGGAGGGCTCGGCGGCACCTCAAGGCTGAGAACAGAAAGTGGGCGATATTTCGGGGGTACAGGCAACCCATGCCTTAGCACCTGCGAGTGATCATCTGCCGCACCAAAGAAAGCCGTGTCCGAGGTACTCGACGCCGTCCTCTCCTCCGTCCTATCGAACAACGAGTCCTCCACGATCTCAGAGACCGGACGCTCGCCATCAAGGATAGAGTCGAAATCAAACGAGGACCTATGATCGCTATTATCGATTCGGCCGCGCCCACTGTAGCGATGCTCATCAGGATCCACCACGCTTTCCCGGGGAGACACCATCGCCGAAAACGACCTATCGAACGACTCGGACATCCTATCGAACATCTTATCCCCAAGCCCGGGTCGTCCCAAGAACGACCGATCAAACGAGTCCGACGTCCTATCGAACATCTTGTCCCCAATGCCCGGACGCCCCAGCCTCATGACCGAGAAATCACTATTCACCGAGTCCACCGAGGGCTCCTGGCGTTGATGCCTCGCCCACGCCGCGCGCCCACCGCTCGCGCCATTCGCGGCATACGAGAGCACCATGGACTGCACGCTCGACGTCGAGTCGTTCCGCGGGCGGGCGCCAAAGCTGCGGTTGAAGAAGCTGACGGGTGGCGCGAAGTTGAAGGACGGCGATGCGACCGAGATGCCCGACTCGCGGCGTTGGTTGAAGTTGAACGACGAGGGCGGGGCGCTGGGTCCAGGTACGAAAGCGGGGGCCAGTCCAGGTGCAGGCGCGGGGGCCCTAAAGTAAAAGCTCGACGCGTCACTCGCGACGCGCCTGCGTGGCTGGTGATCAAGGAAGGAGAACGTATCCTCCACCGACATCGACATATCAATATCCGAATACTCCTCAGACGACGGACGCTCCCTCAGACTTGGCAGCCCATAGTCAAACGGATCCTGAAGCCCATAATCATGCGCCTTACCATACGACGACACCGACGCGAAGCTCATCATGCTGAACCTCGCCTCGGGCGGCTGGCGACTCACATATCCACGCCGCGCGCCACTGGTTGTCGCAGACGCCGGGGGGTAAAACGACTGATCGCCGCTAAACTCGAACCCGCGCCTGACCTCGTCAAACGAGTCGAATCCCGCAAAGCTCACGCCCGACGAATGGCGCGAATGCCGATACTGGAACATCCCACTCGCGCGCGACCGCCTCCGCGAGCGCACGCTCGAGTCCGAATTAAGCCGCACGCGGGGCCGGGGCCGGGGCACGAGTTCAGGGAGCGGGAGCAGGGCGTGGACGTCCACTGCCTCAGCCAGAATGGACTGGAGCACCTCGTCTTCGTCGAGCACGCGGGACGCGTTGGACAGCGAGCGGACGTGGGACAACGGGGGGATGATGTCTGATAGAGTCTGTGGTTTGACGGGAGGAGGCGATACCTCTTGCTGGATAGCTGATGCTTTCGGTTTCGGCAGCCCACCGAACTTGAACGCCGTGTTGAGCTGGCCGTCGGACGGGCGCGAGCCAGACGAAGGTGCGGACCTGAGGCTCTTGGACGCTGACGGGGAGTTATCGACATCAATCTCACTCGCAGAGTCGGACATGACGACATCCTGCGCCCCATCCACCTCGTGCTCGCACTCGGACTCAGGCTCAGACTCCAGTGCAGCGCCGCGATACTCAGCCGGCACCGTAGGCACAGGCGGCTCAAACGTCGGAAACGCATACTTCAAATCGACCTTGGCAGGCGTCCTAAACGCGTTCTCCAGCTGCTCCACAAACGACTGGCGGTCCTCCTCCGCCGCAGCCGCCGCCTCCGCGTCGTCCAGCCCATGTATCCTCCCATTCATCCGATTCAAGGACGCCAGCTTCAGGATCTCGCCCGTGAAGTCGAACGACTTCTTCGTGTTGTTGTAGTCGTCGTCGCTGCTGCCGGTGCTGTCCATAGCGTCAGGGTCGGCGTCCGCATCGACATCGACGTCGATGTCCACTGGGTGCTCAGTGTCGTCCATGAGTTGTGCGTGGAACGTCGGGAGCGGGAGCGAGAGCTCAGGTCGATCGTCTTCATCCGCATCCATGTATTCCTCCTCCTCCTGCTCGGCCTCTCTACTAAACGACATCGCGTACCCCTCATCCTCAACACCACCCCGCCCACGCCCCCGCCCAACCAGCCCCAAAACCGCCTGCAACTCATCCGGGATATCCGAATCCTCCTCCGCATCAACACTCGCAACGTACGAATCCCCATACGCAGAAACGTCCGACCCGCCCATCGTCCCGCCCATCCCCAGAATCCTGCGCGCGCCAGGCGGGATCGGGACGGTGTCGTTGTCCTTGTCCGCGTCCACATCCATAGCTACAAGCCCAGGCCCAGGCTCAGGCACCGCGCGCCTAAACACAGGACCCAACATCGACGTCGAGACCGAGATGGGCTCAGAAGTAAAGCTCGCATCCAACACCGACTGCCGGGGCGTCACCCTCGCCGTCGACGCCGAGGACGCCGACGAAACGGACCCAAACGTCCTCACCGACGGCGCGCGCACCGTTGCGGTTGGGGTCTTCGTGGACTCGTCGTCCTCCCCGAGCCCGAGCCCGAGCCCAATCAAGTTCGACTTGGACCTCAACTTGGCTCTAAGCGTCTTCCCGAACTCGTGTGCAGGCGCAGGAACGGACGGGACGGGAACGGGAGGCTCAAACGCCGCCCTCAGCGCCGCCAACGCGCCGCGCGACTTCGCGGGCCGAAGGGGGTGGAAGACGGGGGACGGCTCGGGCTCTGGGCCGGGCGTGCCCTGCTGGCCTTGTCGCGAGGACGCGCGCACGGTCCCCTTCCCCAGGGGCGTGCTCTCCAACGGCGACTGGGTCTGGGCCTGGGTCGGGGTCGGGGTCGGTGGGGGTGACTCGCGCGGGGGCGAACGCAGCGTTTGCCATGGGGCGATCTGTCGTCCTAGCCCCATGCCCATGTTGAGGAGGGGCTGCGACTGCGGCATGTTCTTGCGTGACTGGGCGTATGGGCGCAGCGATCCTGCGACAGTGAAGGTCGGGATAGTGTATGTGGCTGGGGGCTTGAACGTGGTCGTCGAGGGGCCGGCCGTGCTGCTGCTGGCTACACAGGCGGCGGTGCTGGAGGTGGTGGTGGTGGAGGAGGAGGTGGTGGTGGAAATGGAGGTGGTGTTTTTGGCGAGCACGTCCAGGCTCGAGTCCTTGCTACCACCAGCAGACCTCGTCCTATTCCGAGTAGGACTCTCATCTCTCGGACTCCCACCCTTCCTCTCATTCCCCAACTTGCTGCTCTTCCCCTTCGCCAACAAGGACAACGACCCGAAGCCCAAGGGCGTCAACGTCGGCGTAGCACTGGCGCTGGACGGCGTCGCCTCGAGGTCGAGGTGGTTAATCAGCTGCGCGAGGTCGTTCGTCGCTGCGTCTAGGATCGACAGGACGCCTGGTAGATAGACTAGGGTAAGCGAATCATAACCAAGCTAAGAAAGAACTATACGAACCATCTTCGCCCTCATACAACGGCCGCGGCCTGCTCTTCCCCATCAGCTGCTCGGACAACGGACGAGGCCTTGCGCGCTTGATGGGGGTCTCGATCGGCGCGTCGTCGTCCTCGTCGTCAGCGTCCACGCGAGGCAAACTGAGCTCGTACCCCGAATCCACGACAGACTCGTCAGGATCACGGTGCCCATCCGCCGTGGGGGGATGCACGGGCTCCTGGGCATCACCAGGAGCAGAAGCAGGAGCATGAGCAAACATCGGAAACACATCAGCGATACTCACCCTCCCCCCCTTCCTCGCGGGCTCCCCTCCCCCACCCCCTCCCCGCTCGCGCTCGCGCTCAGCCCGCTCAGCCCTCTCCCGCCTCCTCGCCTCCCTCCCGTCCCTAAGACCCTCCTCGTCCCACCGCACGCTGCTCCCGCTCGACGCCCTCGACGACTTCGAGGCTCGCGAGATCTGCGACGCGGCCTCTGCGCCGCTGGACACGGACACGATCGAGTCGGGGCGGAGACTCTGGTTCGAGGCTGAGGAGGCGGTGGTGAGGGTGCTCAGGACCGAGCCCGAGCGGTCGCGCGGGGGTCTAGGTCTGGGCCCAGGCGCGCCTGAGGTGAGTATATGCGCTGCGTCGACGGAGAGCCGCGTCGGGTCTGGGTTGGCGTTGACGTTGACGTTCGCGGGGAGCGCAGGCACGGGCGGTATAATCCCAGTAACCGAAGACGCAGACGTGGACGACGTGCTGCGTTTGCTCTGCAGCCGCATTGTCATGCCCATGCTCATGCTCGAGGGGAGCCCGAGCCCGAGGATGCTCTGTTTCTTCTTCCCCAGCGTCTGCGTCTGCGGTTGGGTCTTTTCCTTGGGCAAGGGCGTGGGCGACCCGATCTCGAAGCTGCTCGTGGAGAGGCGGGCGGGGGTCGTGGTGGGGTCGAGCGTGTCTTTGTCTTTATCCTTGTCTTTATCTTTCTTTTTCGTCTTTTTCTTCTTCACGCCGCCCTCCTCAGTGGCTCCATCCTCTGTTGCCTTTTTGCTCTTCTTTTTCTTCTTCTTCTCTACCTCTTCCCCGTCGCCGTTCTCCTTACTCTTCACCTTCACCTTCACCTTCTTCTTATTCTCTGTCTCCTCCTCACCCTCTTTTAATTTCGACTTTGCCTTGACTTTTAACTTCGTCTTAGCCTTCTCCTCCTTCGCACCAAACTCCTCGCTCACGCTCCCGCCTCTCAACTGCGCCCAGCTCCCAATACGCGCCAACGACCGCACAGAGCGCATCGCGCGTAGCGCTATCGAGCCCTGGTTGCCTGTTGGTGTTGGTGCCGGTGCCGGTGTTGGCGCTGCTGCTGCTGCTGCTGCATCAGGTTGATGTTTGGGCTCGGGCTCTGGATCTGGCTCGGGTTTGGGTTTAGGCTTGGAGAGGAATATACCAGCATCGAGCGAGTTGAATCGCGCGCGGGAAGCTTGGGACTCGGCGTTTGTTTTAAAAGGCTCAGGCGCTGTAGTAACGCGTCGTTCGTTAGCTTTGCATTCGTATGCCACGCGTGAGGGTATATACGTACTTTTAGAGCGGGGATAAGGATCCTCGGGGGCTGGTAGAGTAAATGCGTTAGAAAATCGCGCATATATGGAGCAAAAATGAATACCTTTCTCCTTGTCCTTTTCTTTTGAATCCTTACGCCCCCGTCCGATAGTCCACCACTTCGAGCCCTCCTTCTCCTTCCCCTCGTCACTCTTCTCCTTCTCCTTCGCTTTCCCCTTATCCTTCTCCTTCTCCTTCGTCACAGAAGGTACATTCGTCACCTCCCCAAGCGTCCCCCAGCGCATCCCATCCAGCGCCACACGCGACTTCTTCTTCTTCACAACCAACACCTCCCCGACCTCGTCATCCACGACCGCCGGGTCGACGTAGATCTCGAATCCCCCCTTCCGGGCAGAATCCGCCCGGGCCCCGACGCGCCGCACGACGTCCGAGAGGTCCCTGCTGCGGTCTTTCGACGTCTCCGCGCCGTGCGGCGCAGTGAGGCGAGAAGACACGCTCCCCACCAACATGTTGAGTTTAGACTTCTTCGGCACGAGCTTCTTACGTGTGTTGGCGGACGTAGAGGGGGCGAGGTGCGAGGTCGCCGCAACGGGGACGGGGATACGCGTTGGTGGCAGCGGGATGCTGGGCGCTGGGACGGGGGTTGGTGGTGGGCCCCATGCGGCGTCGATGGTGAGGTTCGTGATGCTCGAGGCGGAGGATGTGCCCGCCGCGGAGGGTTTCCCAGAGACGAGGCGGATAGTCGGGGCGTCGGTCGCGTTGGTGGTGGTGGCGTTGGCGTTGGCATTGGTAGTGGTGCTCAAAAGCATAGTTGTTTACAAGTAGATGCGACCGAAGAAAATATATAAATAATAATCGTCGTCGTGGGTGAGTTCGTCAAAGACTCTCGTTGTTCTCGTCGTAAACTTATAGATATAGCGCGTTAAATCTTCGTTACTGTAAATATAAATGGAACCCTGCACATCCGCCCCCCATGCATCTCGTCAACATTCAAGCACCCCACAATTTAAACAAACTCACCTTCAAGTTCGGGTAAGCTCACCTCAACTCCAGACCCTCAGGCTCCTCTGAACGGCACTCAGGCCTCGCCTAGCCTGTCGTGTGAATGGTCCGCCGGGCGGGTCACTTGCTAGACCGCGGGGCGCTTAGAATTCGAAGCAAAGGCGTAAGTACAAGGAGAGCTCTATCGGATGCGCCAAGTTCCGAGTTCAACAAGTGTCACGTGGTCGCGAGTAAAAGTTTAATTAATATTATTTTCTCTGTTTTTACTCGATAATTATAATCAATTCTTTCCGTAAATACTCGGGGGCAGTGTATATCGTGAAGACTCACGAGAGCGAGAAGTGATAGAACTTAAACAGCGTGACGCGCTCGGAGTGGCATTGGACACGTCAGCGTGTGGTACGCGCCTAGAGGGCAGATTGGCGATGATCTGGACGCGACTCGGATATCAGAACCAATCTAAGTAGTATGTCTTAGACATAACCTTCATTCCGTGCAAAAGAGCGCGCGCGTAAACATGAATGCGCGTTGGACCGAGTAAGGAAGCGTAAGTAAACATAGTTGGTTGAACGACGCGACGCGTTTATTTGTCTTTCCCTTCGGATTCAAACTCACGCAACGCGTTCTGCGCGCGCCTTTTGCTTACCTTTTCTTTGAAGCTGTTGACGACGGATGCGGTGACTCGTACAAACTTGTTTCTATAAGCGTACGTACAATTCATTTCCAGTGTGGTATGCAATCCCGCTGCAAGGCGTGGCCGGCCCCATTTATCGCTGTCATAATAATATAGCTCGGTTACTAGTAGCACCGCCATCTGCTGGAATATTATCGTCTTGCATTCCAGTCGACTTCGTGAATAATTTGTTCGAATTGAGACCGGTCGCCATGTTCGAAATATGACGAGTTGCAGTTTTGCACCTTCAGCATCCTCAGGGAGAGATTCGCCTCATGCCGTAGCTGCAAACAACGCAATAATGTCCATCCGATTGCCTCATATATCGTCGATGACCAATGGTTGAACCTCCAGGCAACGATTGTAAGGCGTGTCAAAGCCGGAAAGGCTAGGCGAACAGCTTGAATCCCAGGGCTCAATGGTAAATTATAGGATAGCGCTGTCAGGACGGCCTCTTCGCTCCTAAAGACCTCGAGCTCCTCAAGTTTCGGAAGGTCGCCAACAAATGACCAGAGACGTTCTTCTGAGCGGTCGGAATCAACTTTCAGAAATTCAAGTTGGTCCAAACGAAGCGGTCGAATAACATCATTTTTAAGGAAAGTATCATGCTCGAAGTCGAGCAGAATCGTAGGTGGGAGTTTCTCTAACCACCTTTGTTTGGACTTCCAACATGCAATGCGACTAGATCCTTGAAATGCTAGTTCCAAAACTGGGCCATTGGTGGCATCGTCCAACTGTTGAATCAATTTTTTCAGACTTGTAGGGACCGGCAGGAGGTCAGAGCTCAGCGGATTGAACCATAGGAAGTAGACAGTGATGAGGCTATCGAATGTCAAACAGTCGAAAAAAGTATCGGCAGTGGATAAACTGTGGTTTTTGAAACTGAGGTGTTTAAGGTACTTCATGTGTATCCGTTCTACGTGATGCAAAGGCAAGGCCTCCTGAGGGAGGTCCAAGTTCGCAACTGAAAGAGTTTCCAGGAAAGGGAGTCGCGAAAGGAAGCGTAAAAGCTGGGCCATCGTTGGCTCAAACATTCGTGGGATATCGGATATGTCGAATGATTTCAGGCCTTCGAATGCAGGAGAGAGTCCCCAATTTATCCCGTAACCACGAAGAGCAAGATGCTTTAAAGCAGCGGATCGCGTAATAACCCTGTCTGGAAGCTGTAGCTCAGCCTGGCCCGACTCTGGGACAATACCAGCAAAACTCAATTCAAGGCATTTCAACTCGGGACAATCGTGCTGAGCCAGCAACTGCAGAAGAGCGTTATGTTCAACCCTGCTGATTGCTCCAAGTGCCAAACTAGAAGCCATGGTTGAACCCATCATGAGATTATAAATGCGAGGTAGATGCAAAGTCAGGGCTTGTAGTAGAACAGGGTACGCCCTTCGCGATATAACTTCCTTCTTTCGAGTTGTTAATAGTGCTAACGGTGCATCTCTGGAACGCCGGAGCATTTCAAATGCCCAGGTCGGGGAATGATCAACGTCTATCGTGGACCACAAAGTTGGAGTTGAGAGGGCTACTTCGCGCCAGTGGGAGCAAATATGCGAAATCGACTTGATCCAATGAAGGGAATACGTGTTTGTATCAACTCCTGCGGCAGCATCGCATGCAACTTGCCTGAAAATGCAGGCAAGGACCTCTGATGGAATTCGACAGGTAGGGGTAAGAGCGTTGTGACGGTTCTTGTAATACCGGATTATGGAACTATAAGTCCTGATTTGTTCCTGAATATAGTCGTCGATTTTAGCTCGGCCATCGGGCGCGTCCCAGCCACTATCAGCGAATGCGCCTTCGAGCTTTGGATCCAAAAAGGCTAGTTCCATGTTATTTGACGAATTTGTAATAAGCAATGAGTTTGAAACTACATACCCATTTCCATTGTTTGAAGGGTTAAAACACAAGAGGGTTGTGCGGTTATCTGATGGCTGTTATCTACGCGCGCGGCTGATGCCGAAAATAAGTGTCAAATTTGGCACTCAACGTCGACTAATCCTTCTCTCAGCACATCTAGAGTAGTTCTTATCGAGACGTACCTCACCGGAAATCTCAAAGTTTCTGATATCCATACCTTCTAGTGAGTCTGACTGCTGCATCGCACTGGTTTACACAAGTTTAGTGAGAACGAATCGCAAAATAAAGCGATCATGTGACCAGTCTTGAACTTGGACTTGCACCGCAACAACGTGGACTGCTCGGCTCCGTCGTAACAACTTCTTCGACTAGAATAACAGTGATATTCTCACCGATTCCGAGCTTGTGATTTGCGAGAACTGGCGAGCTAGTATTTCTGACCTCAATACAAAATGGCCGATCTACCAGTAACATCAAGTTGCTCTCGAGACATAACTTTTCGAATGAATTTTTGTGAGCCTTTAACTCATCAGATATATTACAGCTTATGGACAGCAGCTTCACAGCACTGCAATCAGAAAACCTTCAACATCGGAGCGCCGGTACTTGGCCACCATCTTCAGAAACTGCCGCTTTATATCAGCTTGGTGTTGGCAGACAAAATTGAATTTGCTCACAACTTTTATGCTCAGAAATTTCGGCCATTGTGTAGTACTGGAAGGCTGTA